>SJYH01007107.1:30899-48513 GCA_006408735.1 Sylvicapra grimmia
TCAGGAAAGTAAGTGAATTAGCAAAAGTCATAAAAGTGCTTTTATATTTTTGACTCAATAATCCCATTCTTAAACTCAGTAATCCCATTCTTAAACATCTTGGGTTAAGATGGACAGAAAGCTTTCCCCTGAGTGGGAATTCCACCTCTCAGTGACTTCCTCCCCCTTTGCCTGGGGCCCTGTTGAAGGCACAGGAACACGCCTCTGTTGTGGGAAGCTTGATCGTGGCCACGTGTCCGGCTTCGTAGTGGCATCTGACGGGTGGAGAGGGGCTGGGTGTACCCACCGGGCCCCCAGCCTCGGGCGACACGGAGCACAGCGGGCCCTGTGCTGGGCGTGTCCCCTGTGGGGAGCCCCAGGAGTGCGGGCTCTCGGTCGGGGTGCCTGCGCCGGGGCTGCCTGCTGTGTGGACTGGCCAGTGCTCCTCAGCTCCGTGTGGCTGGCAAGGGTCTCGGGAGTCTGAGCGCCTACGAGACCTCCACCCAGCGGGCATTGCAGTGTCCCGGAAAAGGACCCCACGGTGGAAGCTCAGAGGTGTTCTCTCGGGCACTGTTTTCCCTAGAGTTTTGATATGTCAGACGGAAGGAAGGAGCGGCTGTTTAAATGCTTAGTGCAGCCAGAGAAATATCGGACCCTGAGACAGTGGCTGACCGGCGCCCCGGCGGAGACGGTTCGGCCTTTGTGCAGGGCTGCACGAGCTCGGAGGGGTCCCCAGGCCTGTGATGGGGTCTGCAGGGAGGAAAGGCACTCGGGGCCACCTGCCCCCTCTGAGCAGAACCACGAGGAGGTGAACGTGAGCTGTCGTGGGGGCAGCGAGGGTGGGGCGTGCTTCTTACGTCTTCTTTCTGATGTTAGGAAAGGGCGCTTGATGCGAAGTGAAACTTACTGAACTCTGAGAATCGGTGTATTTCTTTGCAAAGTCATCTTTTTTTCACACCTTTCCTTAACCTGCCCTTTGCATCTGAAGCGTTGTCCCAGCCATCACACTCTGATCTCGGCCCCTATTCAGCCCCAGACCTCGAGGTGAGACGCTTCGACTTTGGTTAAGGCAGTCCCTCGGGAGGCCGGTGGGGCTGGCGGTCTCATGGGTGATTGGAGAAGCCGGGGCTGAACCTCTCACTGCAGGTAGGGAAAGCCAGCGCCAGCCCTGGATGTGATGGAGAAAGCGCTCCAGGAAGCAGGCCTGGCGTGACTTGTCTCATCCCGCTCCTGACTAGTGCAGGTGGGCGCCGTGTAGAAGGAACCGGGGGGTTGAGCCCGCCTGCCCCGGGCTTGCCTGTGGGGCCTGCTCACCGCCTCTGGTTTGCCTCCCATCCCCACGCTGAGCAGAGCTGCGGAGAGCCCTGCTTTCACGGGCACGGGCCCTCCCGCTAACCCTGCCCTGCGCACTGGCCGCTCTAGCCCTTGCCGTTTCCTTTCGTGGCGCCCAGCTGGCAGCCGGCATCTGGAAACAGGGCGCGCGGTGGCCAGCTCTGAGTCCTCGCTGCCTTCTGGACTCCCCTGTGTGCGTGGTCTGCACTTCGCGCAGGTTGGAACTGCGCACCAGCATTCACTGACCACTGCCTGGGCTCTCTTCACTGTCCTGAGTGTTTCTCTCATCCAGGCCTGACACCCTTCCTCCGACCTAGAAGCTGTTCTCTTTCTCCCAGCAGAGGGGTTGGCCGGCGCGTCCGAGGTCACAGCGCTGGGGAGTGTGGGCCAGGAATCCCCTTCTTGAGTCACGGCCCTGAGGCAGGCAGTGCCGTCAGCCTCAGCCTTCAGGAAGCCAGGCGGGTGGAGAAGAGACTCAAGGCAGCTTTTCTCAGGCCCCACCTGGAGCATGTTTCAACGCAGACTGGAAGGACCCCAGGCTCTCCTGAGCCCACGCCCTCCCCGCTCGGGCCTGTGTAAGCCCCGAGGTCCCCGCTCCGCTGACTGTGGGAGGCGGACGCCACCCCTGCTGTTCCTCATCGTCTCCACCCGGCCTCCTGAGGAGCAGCCAGGGCTCGGGGTCCCCGGAAGGCGTGGGGTCCTTTCTGAGAACGCTGCTGCCTCTGGAGGCGGCGGCAGCCCCAGCGCTCCCGTGGGGTCCGCGCCGAGGGGTGCTCCTCGCGGTCCGCACGTGCGGCCCTGACGCCGGCCCAGGGTCGGGAACGCTGCCTGCTGCCCCCGCGCTCCCCTGAAGGCCTCTGAGGCCCTCCTGGGGACCACGAGGCCCGCGCCCGTAAGGACGGTGATGCGGCGTCAGGCTGGGGCGGGGGGCTGAGCACCAGCGGGGCCTCTTCCACGCTGTCTGGTCCAGGCTCCGGAAGACTTCCTGAAGGGCTTTCTGGAAAGACGGTCTCGAGCCGCAAAGTCAACTGCTGTTGCTGCCAATATTTGATAACTCTCTACTGGGCCCTGGGGATAGAGAATAAAACGGTCTAGGTAGAAGTCGTTAGGAAAAGGAAGACAGAGGTGAATCGAACACATTAAGATGTCAAGTCCGCACGTCCACCTGCAGGAGGGTTTCTGGCTGTGCCGGGCCTCATCGCCACACAGGCCCTTGCCCAGGGCGGAGCTCGGCTCTGGACGCAGTGGTCGCGACTCCTGGGCTGTGGCTCCGGGCTCAGTTGCTCCACCGCACGTGGGATCTTCCCGGGCCAGGCGGTGGATGAAGGGCTCGTGCCGAGGAGGCCTGTGTGAGCAGCACTCAGGCTCACCCAGGCCGCCCCAGCGTCCCGGCGGCCGCGCGCTCCTGCAGGCTCCTCCGGTGTTCCCTGGCGTCCTCCTGGCCCGGGTCCCGTGCTGAGCCTGCGCTCTGTCCAGGCCCCAGGTGCAGCGGGGAGCCGGCTGGAAGGCTGGGCGTGGAGCTCCCGGGCTGCGTCGGTGCACATGCCAGGAGAGGGGCTCCCCTCGGCAGTTTCGTCCTGCTCACGTGCCTTCTTCTTTCCTTCCAGCTTGAAGGATGACCTCGAGGAAGAAAGTGCTGCTGAAGGTGATCATCCTGGGAGACTCTGGGTGAGTGTCCCCGCACGTGAGCGGGCACCCTGGTGGTGCTCTCGCGCTGCTCTCCGTGGGGCCAGCTCTCCTGGCTGAGGGGCCGGGTCTCCCTGCCATGGGGCCCAGTTTGGAGAAAATCGTGGCTGTTTGAACTCAGTGATAATTTCATGCGGCTCCTTTTTCCTAGCTGGTGAGAGGAGGGAGGAGAGTTTTCATGTTGATTTGCTGCTGTGGGCAGCATGCCATGCCCACGCTGGAGGTTTGGGCACACTTCGTGGCACAGGCAGAGCCCCGAGACGCTGCAGGCGCTGACAGACCACCTCCGCGGCCCCAGCCTCGCAGTGAAGTGAGCCGCGGGGACTTTCTGGTTTCCCAGGGCACAGAAAGGTCATGTTCGCACTATACCGTCACCACTTCCGTGTGCAGCGACCGTTTGTCTAAAGAGCATCGTACATACTGCGATTTAAAAATAATTTACTGCCGGAAAACGCTAACCGTCCACTGACCCTTCGGTGAGTCTTGATGTTTTTGCAGTAGCAACGTCAGAGGTCGCCGATGGCAGGTGACAGCCGAGTAGCGATGGAAGAGTTATGAGTGCTGCGAGAGTTCCCAGACCGTGGCCCCGACGCGAAGGGAGCACACGCCACGGAGAAGTGGTGCCACCTGGCTCGCTAGACACAGGGCTGCCACAGACGTGCAGTCTGCAAAAAAGAGAAAACGCAAGCGGAAGGCAGCCTGCAGAGTGCCTGCGAGTGAGGCGTGCCCGCACCCACCTCCGGCTGGGCCTGGGTCTCCCTGACCCAGTAACTGACTAGTTCTGTGATCACTGGGAAGATTCGGGGGGATGCAGGTGAGGTTTTCAGACTTGGCATCTGAACTGACCCTTGAAAGCTTAGACTGGAGGCAATATGCTTTTGAAATCATGTAATAATGCAAGTGTGCCTCCTACGCCAAAGTTTTTTTTTAAAGGCAGTGATTTTCTATCCTGGCTGGCTTCCTTAATCTGCCGAGAAGCCTTTTAAAAGTGAGCGTCCACCCCAAGCCGCAGGCCCGCGCTGGCCGGCATCCGCACAGCCACACCCACGCTCCGTCCGTCTCTGCTCTCCCTGGCCCGCCTCCCGCGCTCACGCTCTCTGGTTCCTCTGCTCCACTGTGAGGACTGAAGTGCCGCTTTTTGGCCCGTTACCTGGACTTGCCTGAAGACAGACTTCCTGTCATCTTCCGCTGGAGATTCGGGTGCAGATGGCTGGGTGGGGAACTGCCCTGGGCTGTCCTCCCAGGTCCTCTGTGGGTGAAGTGAGTGTTTGCCTTTGTGAAAAGGAAGGTGTTACTGGCCTGTCCTGCTGCCTCGTCACCCGAAGAGTCACCCCGGTCTCTTGCTGAGTTCTCTTACTGGAACATTCCTCTGGGGAGCCTGCTTTGCTGGATTCCGATTTGGCGAAATATTGGTGCTTTTTCTGCTTCAGATTTTAAATTTGCTTTGGGCTTGTCTCATAGCTCAGCCGGTAAAGAATCTGCCTGCAATGCAGGAGATCCGGGTTCGGTTCCTGGGTCGGGAAGATCCCCTGGAGAAGGAAATGGCTATCCACTCTAGTAATTCTTGCCTGGAAAACGCCACGGACAGAGGAGCCTGGCGGGCTACAGTCCATGGGGTCGCAAGAGTCGGACACGACTTAGTGACTACACCAACAGCAGCAGACCGGCTGCCTGGTGTGCATGTCTGCTGGGGGCCAGTGGGCGCCTCTGGCCACTCCTGTCTTGGACTGAATAACCACCACTAAATGGAGAGACCCAAGACGGCAGAGGCACTTCGGGACAAGTGCAGGGATCTCACTGCTGGAGCTTGTTTTAGAAGCAGCGCATTTGCCGGCCCCCTTTTGGAAGGAGAGAAATGGAAACACTAGGCTCTACCAGCTGTCCCAGAGCTCAGAAGCGCTTCTCCGGACCTGACCCCCACCGGTAGCCCATGTCTGTCCCTGTGAGCGCGCATCGCCACTGGTGAACTGGAGGCTTCCCCCGCATTGGGAGGGGCAGGCCTTGTTCTCCTGTGAGACAGACAGTCCCTCCAGACTGCACGCGTCAGAGTCCGTGTGCGGTGCCGACCTGCCTGACTTGTGGTTTTTCCCTCATTTCAGAGTCGGGAAGACGTCACTCATGAACCAGTACGTGAACAAGAAGTTCAGTAACCAGTACAAAGCCACGATAGGGGCAGACTTCCTGACGAAGGAGGTGATGGTGGACGACAGGCTCGTGACCATGCAGGTAGGCGCGCCCCGCCGCCCCGCCCGCCTGAGGCCCGCCTCTGCCTCGGCGCCGCCCTCTCTTTCAGATCTCACGGTCACGCTCACTGGCAGCTCGCTTCCAGCGGCCTGCCAGACGCACCACGGGACACTGAGGGCGTCTTCAGTACTGCGAGGCACACCAGCAATTTTCCTTTTTTCCCAAAGTTCGAATTTAACTGGTCTCCCTGGGTTTTGTTGTTTTGGTTTAGTTTTTTGCTCTAAAATTGGCGGCTTACAGGTTCCTGTCTTGTGTCTCCAAAATGTCTAAGTCGTCCCTCTCTCAGCACCCTTGCCTGTGCTTCGGCTGAGGAATCCTGGCCTCTCTCCTAGGTTCTCAGGGCAGCCGTTACGGTGGTCTTCTTGCCTTCTAATCTTGTGCTCTTCATGGCCCTTTAAGTTGTGTTTCTGTTCAACCAGTCTGGCTTCTTCATGTAGCAGCTTAATGTGATTTCAGGGGCTTCCCTTTCAGCACTTGGGATAAACACGATTCCTTCACTTGGCTCCTTAAGAGGCTTCACGTCTTGGGGCTTCCCTGGCGGTCCAGTGGTTCCGACCACACGTCCACTACGAGGGCCTGGGCTTGATCGCTGGGGAGGAGCTAAGCTCCCACCAGCCTTGCACGCACTCACTCGGGGCCCTGCTGGCCAGGCCCTCCGCCCCAGCTTCCGGCATCCTGCAGCACCAGCTTTCAGCCCAGGCGTTGTGTTTGGAAGCCCCTGCCTCCACAGCAGTTGAGCCTTGTTCCCTGCCCTGAGTGCTGTCCTGGGGAGACCACGCTGTGTGGTCCTGGCCGACACCCAGCTCGCGGAGGTGTCTGGACGGTTCGGACTGCGGCGGGGGCGTGTCCCGTGCTCCCGGGCACGCGCTCCTCCCGGTGGGGCCAACGTGGCTGCTGCCCCACCGGGTCAGACACACAGCAGCGGGCGGGGTGGACAGACTCCATGGTGCAGACCTCCAGTTGTACGGTGAACAGGCGGTGGGGTGTGGGGTGCTCTCCGGTGGCAGAATTGTAAGCGCTGGATGTTGTGGCGGAGCTCGGAGGGCGTAAACATATAAAAGGGCAGGGTGGCACAGCCGAAAGAGACGCAGCGCTACAGGGAGCAGCCCGCCTGCCTGGAGCGAGAGTGAGCCCCGCTGGAGAGGAACGGCCTCGGACGGCAGCGGGGAGGAGCGGGAGCTGGCGGGAGCTCGGGCCCTGCCGCGGCGGTGCCTGGACGCACAGCAGGGCCTGGCGTCCCAGCCGCCGTCAGCGCGAGAGGCAGCCTGCACGGGGTGGGCTCTGGAACCGACCCCGTTGGGCACACAGACACACAGGGCTCCTGGGGCCTTGGAGGTTGTGGGAACGGGACCCCAGGCCTCAGCACCTGGAAGGCGCGCAGCTGGCCCATGGGGTACAGGCTGGGGCTCTGCTGCCCTGCCCCTGGTGGGGGACACCCCGTCCCGCTGCGCACGTCTCTGCTGCGCCGGCCACGGAGAGCTCCCTCTGCAGGATCTGACATAACCCTCTGCCACTCCCGGCGAGGACAAAGATAAGACCACCCTGTCGGGAGACGCGCAACTTCCAGACAGAAGAGGAGCCCAGGAAGCAGTGCTCACAGAGACCGGAGGCTTCTGCCCGAGGGGCGGAGGCTGGCGGAGCGGGCCCCTGAGCGCTCCGGCGAAGCTCGGCAGAGGGAACAGCGCGCTTCAGGATGAGCTGAGCGGACCACCTCAAAGAGAGCTGGCATGCAGAAACCAGAGCCCTCAGAGCGCTTGGGGAGAGAAGACGGGTGCGGGAACAGGTGAGCCTGGTGGCCGAGGGCTGCATCCAGGTCCTGGGCTCAGGTGCTTCCTGAAGACCCCCGCGTCCCGGAGCAGGCGCAGACGGACAGCGGTGGTTCTCAAAGCCACAAGGGCTTGCAGAAGGGAGGCCCAGCCCCTTCAGGCTGGGCGCCAGTCTGATGAAGCCCCACAAGCTCAGATTTTAAGAGTTTCCTCAAGTCAGTGCACCCGCCGAGAACCCAGGGCACGGAGCAGAGTCTGGAAACAGTGCGAAAGAAAGTGTGGTCCTTGGGCTGGAACAGAGGGCTGGCGCTCAGGCTGCTGCAGCCAGCTGAAAACACTGGAAGTAAATGGAAACACCATCTCCGGACAAAGGCATCCTCATTCCAGGTCTTGAGGGATCCTCCCCGATTTTTATGGGCCTGCAGCAGCGTGCCGAGAAGAGAGAGACGATTCACAGGCGGCAGCACGGCGAAGACCAGCGGAAGCCTCCCTGGCGGTTCAGAGCGGGGTTTGTATTGAAAGACATCAAGCCATCTCGTCAGTCTGTGAAGCTAAGCAAGTGGCAGGGGTCAGTAGGGCTGCTGAAAATGGAACGCGGTAACCCAGAATAACAGATTAGGGAGTGATCAGCAGGTGGGATGCCGCAGACGCGGGCTGAAAGGAGGCGGAGCGATGGGAAAGGCAGAAGCAGCACTCGGAGAGCGGCTCAGACCTTTCAGCGTCTCAGGAGAGCAGGAAGGTCAGGATGCGTATTTGCTAGGAAGTTTTCACGGTGGATGTGGTACCAATCCACGGATTCAGGGAAGCAGACATTCCAAGAGGGATAAATTAAGACTGGAAAAACCATATTGAAAGAAAAACCTTTTCGAGACAAACTTGAAAGCAGCCAGAGGAACAAGAACGGCCAGGAAGCGCAGTGGCGAGGCTGCTCGAGGCTGCAGTGGGCCCGGTGGCTGCAGCTTGTTCTCCGGGCGACCTGCTCTGCCCCCGAGGCGCCCGGCTGTGAGGAGGAGGGCGTGCCTCCCTCGACTCAGTGCAGAGCGCTTCAGAGGCGCACTTTGCGGGGTGGGAAGGTCCGCGATGCAATTGCCGCTTGCTGGAGTGACAGAAACGGGAGTCCCCTGCGTGGCCCTGTGCCGCTGGGCTGTCCTCGTGTGGGCTCACTCCCTCCGGGCAGACGTTCGTCCGGTTTTGTGCAGGAGGCCGTCCTCCCTGACCCGGGCGTCCGTGTGGCCCCGGCAGGTTGGTGTGTTCCGCAAGCGCTGCGGGTCTCAGGAGGCCAGGCTGGCTGCATGGAGTCTGGGCCGCTTCCTGCACAGGCTGGTTCATTAGATGAGACGGGTGGCTCAGCCCTCGCTCCATGTTGATCTAAAGCCCAGCCCTGGAGTCCTGGCCGGTGCTGTGGACGTAGCTTTTACTTGGGTGGTGAGGATGGTTCAGCATCTCATGCTTCCTGAAACTAAGTGCTTTCCTGCAGACAGAGGGTCCAGGAGGTGGCGACTGCTGTCAGCTGGAGGTAACTGCGTGCCTTCTGCCCCGGCACCGGGGCCTGTCCTGGGAACACTGGCCGTCCCTCCCAGCGACCCGGGCCCTGCCGGGGTCTGGGGCATCCAGGAGGTGCATCCTGCACCCCTGCCCGGCGGGGCAGAGCATGATGGGAAGCTCTGAGAGCTGAGTGCCGCGGTGCCACCACCGGGCAGCACCTGCCCTCCGTGCTGAGTCCTCACCCTTTCCCTTCACTTCCCTCTCCCTCCCCTTCCCCTCCTCACACAGTGCTTTTCTCTGTCTCTTGAGATATGATAAAAAGGTATTTTAAAGGTAAATGTTACATGCAGTAAAATACACATATGTAAACAAACGTACAGTTTGGGAGTTCCAGGCTGGCCTGGTGGTTAGGATCTGAGCTTTCACTGCTGAGGGCCCAGGTTCGGTCCCTGGCTGGGGAACTCCAATCCTGCCAGCCTCACGGTGTGGCCAAATAAAAGTAAGCGTGCCCTGAGCAGACGCCCCCTGCGGGGAGCCCCCGAGTGCGGAGCCTAGGTTCACGGTGCAGCTTTTCCTTGCACCTCCCCGTATGGCCTCCCCCTGATCAGGACCCCCAGCTTTGAGCATCTCCGGGCTTCAGGTGCATGCACCCAGCTGCTGTCAGTCAGCATGCTCCGCGCACTCCCCGAGTCCTGAGGTGCTTGTCTCGGGGTGGCCCTGGGGCCCCGCACCCCCCGTCCTGGGCTGCACCCCCAGGAGTTGACGGTGTGTCTTGGGCAGATCTGGGACACGGCGGGACAGGAGCGGTTCCAGTCGCTGGGCGTGGCCTTCTACAGAGGCGCCGACTGCTGTGTCCTGGTGTTCGACGTGACCGCCCCCAACACGTTCAAGACCCTGGACAGCTGGAGAGACGAGTTTCTCATCCAGGCCAGTCCCCGGGACCCCGAGAACTTCCCCTTCGTCGTGCTGGGAAACAAGATTGACCTCGAAAACAGACAGGTGCGTGCTGGCAATGGCGGGGTCCTTCGCGGGGGGCTGCCTTTTAAAGGGGGCAGCGCCAGTGTTCAGATTTGACTGGTAAAGAACCGTGTGCCCCGAGGATCACCCCATCTTTCTGTCTGCCTGTGACCCCTGAAGGGAAGGGCACAAGGGCCAGGGAGCGCCTGGCCGCCCTTGGGTGGGGCCCGGCTCCCTGGGAGCAGAGCAGGGCGGGTGTGTGGGGTCGGAGTGCCCCGTGGAGTGGCCCCCTGCCAGCCCTCCCGACTCTGGTCCGGGATTGACCTCTAGGCCCCGTGGGACCTCGGTCTCCTGGCCGTGGGGCCCAAGGGCCTGCCCAGCGCCCTGCTCTCTCGCCTGGGCTGCCTGTTCTCAGGTTCCCTGTGCACGTGGAGGGTCTGTGCTGCGCGCCTCGTGGCTCTGGGGGAGCACAGGGCACCATCTCCAGGCCGGCTGCCCTTGGGGACTGGGGCCCAGGAGGCCCGTTGAGACTCAGGCTTGTGGGCGCCTCTGCCTCTGANTCAGCGCGAGAGGCAGCCTGCACGGGGTGGGCTCTGGAACCGACCCCGTTGGGCACACAGACACACAGGGCTCCTGGGGCCTTGGAGGTTGTGGGAACGGGACCCCAGGCCTCAGCACCTGGAAGGCGCGCAGCTGGCCCATGGGGTACAGGCTGGGGCTCTGCTGCCCTGCCCCTGGTGGGGGACACCCCGTCCCGCTGCGCACGTCTCTGCTGCGCTGGCCACGGAGAGCTCCCTCTGCAGGATCTGACATAACCCTCTGCCACTCCCGGCGAGGACAAAGATAAGACCACCCTGTCGGGAGACGCGCAACTTCCGGACAGAAGAGGAGCCCAGGAAGCAGTGCTCACAGAGACCGGAGGCTTCTGCCCGAGGGGCGGAGGCTGGCGGAGCGGGCCCCTGAGCGCTCCGGCGAAGCTCGGCAGAGGGAACAGCGCGCTTCAGGATGAGCTGAGCGGACCACCTCAAAGAGAGCTGGCATGCAGAAACCAGAGCCCTCAGAGCGCGTGGGGAGAGAAGACGGGTGCGGGAACAGGTGAGCCTGGTGGCCGAGGGCTGCATCCAGGTCCTGGGCTCAGGTGCTTCCTGAAGACCCCCGCGTCCCGGAGCAGGCACAGACGGACAGCGGTGGTTCTCAAAGCCACAAGGGCTTGCAGAAGGGAGGCCCAGCCCCTTCAGGCTGGGCGCCAGTCTGATGAAGCCCCACAAGCTCAGATTTTAAGAGTTTCCTCAAGTCAGTGCACCCGCCGAGAACCCAGGGCACGGAGCAGAGTCTGGAAACAGTGCGAAAGAAAGTGTGGTCCTTGGGCTGGAACAGAGGGCTGGCGCTCAGGCTGCTGCAGCCAGCTGAAAACACTGGAAGTAAATGGAAACACCATCTCCGGACAAAGGCATCCTCATTCCAGGTCTTGAGGGATCCTCCCCGATTTTTATGGGCCTGCAGCAGCGTGCCGAGAAGAGAGAGACAATTCACAGGCGGCAGCACGGCGAAGACCAGCGGAAGCCTCCCTGGCGGTTCAGAGCGGGGTTTGTATTGAAAGACATCAAGCCATCTCGTCAGTCTGTGAAGCTAAGCAAGTGGCAGGGGTCAGTAGGGCTGCTGAAAATGGAACGCGGTAACCCAGAATAACAGATTAGGGAGTGATCAGCAGGTGGGATGCCGCAGACGCGGGCTGAAAGGAGGCGGAGCGATGGGAAAGGCAGAAGCAGCACTCGGAGAGCGGCTCAGACCTTTCAGCGTCTCAGGAGAGCAGGAAGGTCAGGATGCGTATTTGCTAGGAAGTTTTCACGGTGGATGTGGTACCAATCCACGGATTCAGGGAAGCAGACATTCCAAGAGGGATAAATTAAGACTGGAAAAACCATATTGAAAGAAAAACCTTTTCGAGACAAACTTGAAAGCAGCCAGAGGAACAAGAACGGCCAGGAAGCGCAGTGGCGAGGCTGCTCGAGGCTGCAGTGGGCCCGGTGGCTGCGGCTTGTTCTCCGGGCGACCTGCTCTGCCCCCGAGGCGCCCGGCTGTGAGGAGGAGGGCGTGCCTCCCTCGACTCAGTGCAGAGCGCTTCAGAGGCGCACTTTGCGGGGTGGGAAGGTCCGCGATGCAATTGCCGCTTGCTGGAGTGACAGAAACGGGAGTCCCCTGCGTGGCCCTGTGCCGCTGGGCTGTCCTCGTGTGGGCTCACTCCCTCCGGGCAGACGTTCGTCCGGTTTTGTGCAGGAGGCCGTCCTCCCTGACCCGGGCGTCCGTGTGGCCCCGGCAGGTTGGTGTGTTCCGCAAGCGCTGCGGGTCTCAGGAGGCCAGGCTGGCTGCATGGAGTCTGGGCCGCTTCCTGCACAGGCTGGTTCATTAGATGAGACGGGTGGCTCAGCCCTCGCTCCATGTTGATCTAAAGCCCAGCCCTGGAGTCCTGGCCGGTGCTGTGGACGTAGCTTTTACTTGGGTGGTGAGGATGGTTCAGCATCTCATGCTTCCTGAAGCTAAGTGCTTTCCTGCAGACAGAGGGTCCAGGAGGTGGCGACTGCTGTCAGCTGGAGGTAACTGCGTGCCTTCTGCCCCGGCACCGGGGCCTGTCCTGGGAACACTGGCCGTCCCTCCCAGCGACCCGGGCCCTGCCGGGGTCTGGGGCATCCAGGAGGTGCATCCTGCACCCCTGCCCGGCGGGGCAGAGCATGATGGGAAGCTCTGAGAGCTGAGTGCCGCGGTGCCACCACCGGGCAGCACCTGCCCTCCGTGCTGAGTCCTCACCCTTTCCCTTCACTTCCCTCTCCCTCCCCTTCCCCTCCTCACACAGTGCTTTTCTCTGTCTCTTGAGATATGATAAAAAGGTATTTTAAAGGTAAATGTTACATGCAGTAAAATACACATATGTAAACAAACGTACAGTTTGGGAGTTCCAGGCTGGCCTGGTGGTTAGGATCTGAGCTTTCACTGCTGAGGGCCCAGGTTCGGTCCCTGGCTGGGGAACTCCAATCCTGCCAGCCTCACGGTGTGGCCAAATAAAAGTAAGCGTGCCCTGAGCAGACGCCCCCTGCGGGGAGCCCCCGAGTGCGGAGCCTAGGTTCACGGTGCAGCTTTTCCTTGCACCTCCCCGTATGGCCTCCCCCTGATCAGGACCCCCAGCTTTGAGCATCTCCGGGCTTCAGGTGCATGCACCCAGCTGCTGTCAGTCAGCATGCTCCGCGCACTCCCCGAGTCCTGAGGTGCTTGTCTCGGGGTGGCCCTGGGGCCCCGCACCCCCCGTCCTGGGCTGCACCCCCAGGAGTTGACGGTGTGTCTTGGGCAGATCTGGGACACGGCGGGACAGGAGCGGTTCCAGTCGCTGGGCGTGGCCTTCTACAGAGGCGCCGACTGCTGTGTCCTGGTGTTCGACGTGACCGCCCCCAACACGTTCAAGA
The DNA here is from genome assembly GCA_006408735.1 of Sylvicapra grimmia. Lineage (NCBI taxonomy): Eukaryota > Metazoa > Chordata > Mammalia > Artiodactyla > Bovidae > Sylvicapra > Sylvicapra grimmia. Next base: position 43,804 of record SJYH01007107.1, read on the forward strand.
CCCTGGACAGCTGGAGAGACGAGTTTCTCATCCAGGCCAGTCCCCGGGACCCCGAGAACTTCCCCTTCGTCGTGCTGGGAAACAAGATTGACCTCGAAAACAGACAGGTGCGTGCTGGCAATGGCGGGGTCCTTCGCGGGGGGCTGCCTTTTAAAGGGGGCAGCGCCAGTGTTCAGATTTGACTGGTAAAGAACCGTGTGCCCCGAGGATCACCCCATCTTTCTGTCTGCCTGTGACCCCTGAAGGGAAGGGCACAAGGGCCAGGGAGCGCCTGGCCGCCCTTGGGTGGGGCCCGGCTCCCTGGGAGCAGAGCAGGGCGGGTGTGTGGGGTCGGAGTGCCCCGTGGAGTGGCCCCCTGCCAGCCCTCCCGACTCTGGTCCGGGATTGACCTCTAGGCCCCGTGGGACCTCGGTCTCCTGGCCGTGGGGCCCAAGGGCCTGCCCAGCGCCCTGCTCTCTCGCCTGGGCTGCCTGTTCTCAGGTTCCCTGTGCACGTGGAGGGTCTGTGCTGCGCGCCTCGTGGCTCTGGGGGAGCACAGGGCACCATCTCCAGGCCGGCTGCCCTTGGGGACTGGGGCCCAGGAGGCCCGTTGAGACCCCCACACCACCCGCACGGCCGTGACTCAGGCTTGTGGGCGCCTCTGCCTCTGACCCGGGAGGAGGGTTCGGTTGCCCTCAGCTGCCGTCCTCGCGCTGTGGGGCCCCCCCCAGATCCCGCGGGTCGGGAGGTGCTTTAGGCTTTGAGTAAAACTGCTCTGGCTTCCTTTCCAGTAGCATCTCTCTGGGGAGTGTAGACAAAATTATTCTCAAGTATAGCCGAGTTTTCCTGGTGGCTCAGACAGTAAAGTGTCTGCCTACAGTGTGGGAGACCTGGGTTCAATCCCTGGGTCGGGAAGATCCTCTGGAGAAGGAAATGGCAACCCACTCCAGTACTCTTGCCTGGAAAATCCAATGGACGGAGGAGCCTGGTAGGCTACAGTCTATGGGGTTGCAAAGAGTCGGACATGACTTGAGTGACTTCACTCACTCCCTCCCTCACATAGCCAAGTTTATTTTTGACCATTCAGCTCTTTCCTAAGTGAATTGGTTCTTCTCTTGTTCCTGAAAACAGGCTCGGGTGGGGAGTCAGGAAACAGGACGTGGCTGGGCTGGGGGCTCTGGGGCCTGGGTGTGTGATCAGGCCAGGGGCCCAGGCAGGTGCACTGAGCAGTCACAGGAGGGGCTGGAGACCTGTCCTGGGCCGGGGGCCCCCGCGGCCCCAGGAGCGGCAGGCACTTCCTCCCGCACTGGCTGCCACCCCCCTCCACCAGCTGCCCCCAGGTGCCGGCCGGGGGCTGAGGGGAAAGCCCGCTGTGCCGTGCGGGGCTGGCGGGCGGGGCCGGCGGGGGTCCTGGCGGTTCTTCCGGCGTGATTCCTACTCTTCCTGGTACCCGCGCCCTGCCTCTCCTTCAGGTGGCCACCAAGCGGGCACAGGCCTGGTGCTACAGCAAAAACAACATTCCCTACTTCGAGACCAGCGCCAAGGAGGCCATCAACGTGGAGCAGGCCTTCCAGACGATCGCTCGGAACGCGCTCAAGCAGGTGGGTGTCTGCAGCCATCGGCGCCTCCGGGGACGGAGCCCTGGCCTGGCCGCCTCGGCCTGCACCTTCTCTCCCCACGGGCTTTCGGTGCAGCCAGAGACGGTGGCAGGCCTTTGAGAGCGGCCCCGTCCCACCGTCTGTAAGTCAGCTCCGTGGGGGCACGCGCCGAGGCCGCCTCGTGTGGGACCGCCCTGCTCGGCATGCTCCTCCTGTGTGAAGATACACTTGAGTTTGAAGCCCAGCTCTGCAGCCCGTCTTGGGGTCTGGTCTGGTTTTTAAATCCTATCTGAGCTGTAGAATGAGATTGCCCGCTTTGAGGGCGTGTGTGAAGATGCAGTGAGGTGCACCAACTTTTGGAATTACCTAAACGGTCCTCATAAAGGTTAACCCAAAAGGCTCTAGGAAGCGTCTTCCTTAGAGAAGGTTTCCCTGCATTTTCCGTGTTGTTTCTTCAAATGGTCCCCCTCCCCCCCAAATGCCAGTGGCATCCTCTGGGCACGTGCCAGGTGAGGGCTCTTCTGACACCACAGCGGCAGGGCAGTGCTTTCCTCCCCGAACACTCCTGCCCCTAGAGCTCGAGGCGTGGGAGGAAGACTGTCCGACGGGGAGGGTGGCCCCTGGCTGTCCCGGGGNTGATGCAGTGAGGTGCACCAACTTTTGGAATTACCTAAACGGTCCTCATAAAGGTTAACCCAAAAGGCTCTAGGAAGCGTCTTCCTTAGAGAAGGTTTCCCTGCATTTTCCGTGTTGTTTCTTCAAATGGTCCCCCTCCCCCCTAAATGCCAGTGGCATCCTCTGGGCACGTGCCAGGTGAGGGCTCTTCTGACACCACAGCGGCAGGGCAGTGCTTTCCTCCCCGAACACTCCTGCCCCTAGAGCTCGAGGCGTGGGAGGAAGACTGTCCGACGGGGAGGGTGGCCCCTGGCTGTCCCGGGGACAGTGGTGCCCCTCGGTTCCGGCCCCGCGGTGGCGCCCCTGGCGCAGCGCCCACGCTCTGCAGAGGGGCCCTCGCAGCCCTCGCCCAGGCCTTGGCCGTGCGCAGAGGTGTGGGGGGTGACCTGTGTGTGGCGGGCCTTCTCCTCAGCCCCTCTGGCCACAGTGAAGAACCTGCTGGTGGGCGTGTTTTCCCGCTGTGGAGCCCGCTCTCCCCGCGTGGGGCCCGCCTGCAGTCCGCGTGCTTCCTGCCGCGCTCTCCCCCGCGCCGGTCGCCCCGCCTCACGGCCCCTCCCCTCACTAGTGGTGGCTTTTTTCTTGGCTCTGATTGGTTCATTATCCATTTAAACCAAGACCTTCACTCCAGGGGCAACTGTTTCCTCCTCCGTCCTCTCCCCACCACCCAGCCCCGCAAAAAATAAACATTCCTGAGGTTCTTACTGAACTGCACGACAGCTGTGTCAGCCAGCACCAGGCCCCTGACAGACTCCACAGACCGCGTGGCTCAAGGACACACTTTTACTTCCTGTCGGTTTCGGGGCCACAAGTCCACAATCGAGGGGCCAGCAAGTCCGATCTCCGCTGAGGCCTCCGTTAAGACAGAAAGCAGATGAGCGCCGGTCAGGGCTGGGAGCAGCGGGCGGGACAGGCCCCGCCGCTGGAGCCGGCTCGCCTCCGGGCCGGGAAGGGCCTGATGGCGCTGACCTGCGAGTGCACCAGGCCGCAGGGGCACATGCTCAGCCCTCAGGGAGAGAGACCGCCTTAAACTACAGGTATCCCGGGCGTGGCCGCTTGCACAGCACTTGTAACCGGAGTGGTTTCCCCAGAGGGCCTCGACCTGCAGGTGCCCCGTGTCCAAGGCACAGGTGGATTCTCTTCCCTAGGAAGCAGGGAGCTGCCCCTCGCTGGAAACACGCTAATTCAGCCCAAGTCCCCATGAAGTGACTCCAGTCCCTGTCCTGTGGGCCCCACACTGAGGGAGTTGTGCTGGGCAGGCCTGGCGTGTGCAGCCTTGGGGGCAAGCTCTCCTCAAGGCCTGGAAGATACGACAGACCTGGGTCTAGAGAGAGGCGCACAGTGCGAGCTTGTGGGGTGTGTGAGGGCCAGGGCCCCAGACCCTGCCTTCGTCAGGCACTGGCAGAAGCTCCCAGAGCGGGCACGTGCGGGTGGAGGGCGCCAGCCTATCCCTCCTGCCCCTGCCCCGCAGGTCCCTCGTGGCGCGCCTGAACCCTCCGCTGCGGGCCCGCCCCCTACACTGCGGGGCGTGCAGCCGCCCCGGGCCCGCGGTCACCGCCTCTCTCCCTGCCCAGGAAACGGAAGTGGAGCTGTACAACGAGTTCCCCGAGCCCATCAAACTGGACAAGAACGACCGCCCCAAGGCCTCGGCCGAGAGCTGCAGCTGCTGAAGCGGCAGAGAGCGGAGCACACAGCCCTCCGCGACCGAGAACACGCGTGCAGGCCTTCTTCCACGAGCCCCTCCTCCACAGACAGTCATCTCTCGCCCAGCTGCCCGGAGAGCCCAGCACACCGCCGACCCCGCACACGCCGCACAGACCCGCCGCCCGCCCCGCGGGCTCCACGGCAGCACGCGGTGGCGCACACCTGCCTGGGTGGAGTCTGCGCTGGAAGCTTCTTTTGTCCACTGGAGAGAGAACTGTTTACAGTTAATCTGTGTCTAATTAGTTCTGATTTTTTTAACCGCCTTGTGGTCTTTTTACCCACCCCCTCCTGTGAAGGCCACCACGTGGGAAGGCTGGTGCCCTGCGCTCCATCACAGGCTCACACCCAGTCTGATCAGGCTGAGTTTTGTATGTATCTGTTAATGCTTGTTACTTTTAACTAATCAGATCTTTTTACAGTATCCATTTATTATGTAATGCTTCGTAGAAAAGAATCTTATAGTACATGTTAATATATGCAACCAATTAAAATGTATAAATCAGTGTAAGAAATTCTTGGGTTATGTTTTAAGTCCTGTGATGCAGGCGTAGCGGCAGAGGGCTGAACCTGGTCTGGACCACAGCGTGTTCAGCATCTCGAGGCGAGAAGTCCAGCAGGAGGCAGTATTCTGTACAGTGGACACGAGAATCATGCACGCCTTTTATCAGGGACTTCAGAGCCAGACAGCTCTGCATCTCTCCAGGGGAGACTGTCCCATTCCCTCTGCACCTAAATTTTCCAAGAGGCGATTTGCATA
>SJYH01007107.1:76930-87043 GCA_006408735.1 Sylvicapra grimmia
TCCGCGCCCCGCCCGCCACCAACCCGCTCGCCACTATGTCTGTGGAGCTCGAAGAGGCCCTGCCGCTGACGACTGCCGAGGGGGCGGCCAAGAAGGCGGCGAAGGCCGGAGGCGCGGCCGCGTTGTCCCCGTCCAAGAAGAGGAAGAATAGCAAAAAGAAGAACCAGCCGGGCAAGTACAGCCAGCTGGTGGTGGAGACCATCCGCCGGCTGGGCGAGCGCAACGGCTCATCGCTGGCCAAGATCTACGCGGAGGCCAAGAAGGTGGCGTGGTTCGACCAGCAAAACGGGCGCACCTACCTCAAGTACTCCATCAAGGCGCTGGTGCAGAACGACACCCTGCTGCAGGTGAAGGGCACCGGCGCCAACGGCTCGTTCAAGCTCAACCGCAAGAAGCTGGAGGGCGGCGAGCGGCGCGGAGCCCCGGCGCCCGCCTCCGCCCCGGCGCCCGCTGCGCACAAGGCCAAGAAGGCGGCCCCGGGCGCGGCCGCCCCGCGACGCGCGGACAAGAAGCCGGCCAAGAGCCCACAGCCCGAGAAGCGCTCGCACAAGAAGGGTGCCGCTTCCAAGAAGGACAAAGGCAGCAAGGCCAAGAAGGCGGCGGCCGCGGGGGGCAAGAAGGTGAAGAAGGCGGCCAAGCCCAGCGTCCCCAAAGTGCCCAAGGGCCGCAAGTGAGCGCGGGGCCCCGGCGCCCACTTTTCCACCCCCGAGTGCACGTAGGTTTTGCGCGGAGCCCGAACCGCCGTGCGCGCTCCGACTTCAGTGGGCCTGAGCCCCCGCCGGCCTGCCCATCCCCCAACGTGGGAGCGTTTTTTTTGTTTCGTTTTGGTTATTGTTTGCTTTAGATTTTTGAAACGGCCCTGGCGACGCCCTTATTGGCTCTCGCCCTTGGCCCGGGCTGTCGCCTTGGTTACCGGCTCCGGGGCGCCAATGGCCGGGCTGCGCCTGCCCGCCCTGTCGCTGCGCGCGAGGACGCTCCGGCGGCGCAGCCCTTCCCGCCTCCAGGCGCGCGCCGGGTGATGGCGCGGGAGCGCGCGTGGCTTCCCTCCCTCCGGTCTCCATTTTTGGGGCAAAATAAATTGTTTAAACCTTTGAACCGCTCTTGTTGTCTTCGAGTGGAGTGAGGCTGGGCGCGGCCGCCGCGGGGCTTGAACTTGGGCTGGATGGGTAGCGGAGGGCCGCCTGCGCGCCGAGTCCGTTAGAGATGCAGGCGGGGAGCTGGGCGGTTGGTCCCAGAAGGTGGCATGGGGTTACCCGTGTAGAATGGCAGTTTGGCCCACCGCCCGGGGGCTGGGGGAGCAGGGGCTTTGCGGGGGTCTGCTCTCAGTCGCTGCAGGGTGCGCCTTCACAGAGATTAGTGAACTCGAGTTCAGTGAGGCTCCCTGTTGATGTGATGGACAGCGGACCCAGGCTCACCCACCGTGATGCAAGAATTGGTCTGAGCAAGGCTGACCCTCCTGGAGCTTGTCAATCTGGAGCCTACGTGGGATCCAGAGTTAAGGGTAAATGGGCAGGGATGAGACGGCCCGGGGAGGCTCCTACCCCTTTGTGTTCAGCATATGAAATAGTTGTTCCTCCAGTGGGGCAGGAAACAGGCCTGTTTTAATATGTTCCTATGAAGGGACAGCCCTGCAAAACGAGCGAACTCTGGAGCGATGGGGAAGCCAGCGAACATTCCAGAATAGTGCATATGTACAGACCAGGCTGAGCAAGCCTGGGGCTAGATGAGAGCGCAGAGAAGCCTGGTACAGCAAGTTCGCTGACTGCTGCCTGGCAGCCACTGCCCTCTGGAACAGAGGAAGGAGTAAGGGCACAGACCCTCCACACGGTGGGCAAGCGGCCACCCAGACCCACTGGGCCTCTCCCGGCCCTGCGGGGGGTCCGCACTGCCTCCTGCTGCAGGGAACTGCGGGGCCAGCTGCCAGTGTTACCGCCCAGCTCTGTCCTGGGCCAAGCCAGCTCAGGTGCCTGCCCTGCCCACGCTTTTGCTGGGGGTGGGAGGGAACCACGTCATCCTCTCTGAAGTGACCAGGCCGCCGTCGGGGCGGAGGAGGAATGCTGGACTTGGCGGTGGCTGTCTGGATTCTGGGGAAAAACACCCACCCTGCCAGCCCAGGTTTTGGCTACAGCGTCATGTACTTTGCAGCTCTGATTGGGGGGCGATGTGCCCAGTACCCTGCTGCAGGGCCAAGCTGTCTGCAGAGCCTGCCAATAGGCCGCCAGCAGCTAGCAGCCCTGAGAGACCTTGGCCTCCCCAGGGTCCAGGGGATGGTGCCCCTGACCCACTAAACGTGAGCCCTCAGATTCCACCCTCTCCCCGAACCAGATGCCATCTGGGCTCACCCCAGCTGTCCAAGTCCGCCTCGGGCTGGGGCCTGGCTCTCTGGCCCTCTCCCAGGCGGCTGGGGTGGGAGGGGGGANAAGCTCTTCACACCAAGCAGCTTCCTCTTGGAGAGCTCCCCCGACCCAAGCTCCTCCCCTTGCCAACTCCACCCTTTGATGACCTCCCTCCAGCTCCACACCCCCGAGTGGCCCTGCAGGTCGGCCGCTCTGCATGGTCTTTGCAGACTTCCCTCCTGAATCGGCCCTGCGCTGCTCACCACCCAGTTCTCCCAGCAGCCTCCAGCTCTGATGCCGCCCCCACCTCTCCTGTCACCCCCTCCCCTCTGCTCTTTGAAGGCTGGGCCCCTGGCTTGTGGCCTTTTCCATGCTAAGGCCTGTTTCTCCAGGAGCACTGGCGCGCCTCTTCTGATGATAAACAGCAGTTTCATTTTCCCCCAGGACAGTCAGGCCCGTGTTGTCCAGCCACAATGCTCTGGGGTCTGGCCCTTCCGGTCCCAAGGGTGGTCACGTGGCCAGAGAGCTGCCTGATGCCTCTTGAACCTGTTGCCTGGCCACGATCAGTGACATGAGTTCTTGACCTCAACAGTCAACCTGGAGGTAGTGAGAAAGAGGCGCTCTTCTGCCCAGGACCGGGACACTGGGCCAGAGCTGCTGGTGGCCACCCTTGTCAACACATGGAGAATGCCCACCTGAAAAAGAGGCCAAGGCAGAGAAAGCTGGAGCCAGTACACAGAGAAACAGATACCCAAGGAAATGAACGCAACGTCCAGAGCCAGTTGGCCTGAAGCTGCTTAGACCCAGCTATTCCAGGAGCCGATGCTTGCTTTTCATATAAGCTAGTTTGACTTGAGTTTCTGTTACCTGCAATCCCGTCTCACTCCTTCAACTCACTTTATCCTCCCATGCCCACATCCTGGACCTTGTCATCTATTCAAACTGCTCTTCCTCAAAACCACCCACCCAGGACTTCCCTGGTTGTCCAGTGGTTAAGAATCCACCTGCCAATGCAGGAGACACAGGTTCTATCGCTGGTCCGGGGAGATCGCGCGCGCCCTGGAGGAAGGCAGCTCGTCTATGGCTGGTCCGGGGAGATCGCGCGCGCCCTGGAGGAAGGCAGCTCGTCTATGGCTGGTCCGGGGAGATCGCGCGCGCCCTGGAGGAAGGCAGCTCGGGCCACAGCTGCCGAGCCTGTGCTGTGTGGCTCGTGCTCTGCAGCGGGAGAAGCCGCCGCAGTGAGAGCCCGCGCCCTGCACTGCAGAGCGGCTCCCGCACTAGAGGAAGCCTGCGCAGCCCCAGTAAACCCGTGAGGATGGACACGCGCTCTCCCGGGGCCTTCACTCCACCCACAGGCCCCTCCGCACCTCTGCCCAAGTGGCCTTCAGCCGAGCGGGGCTGGGTCCCATGCCCTGAAGTTGAAGAAACACCCTGTGTGGGCCCGGCAGCCTGAGGAAGGCTGCAGAGACCTCAGCCTCGAGAGCCCTAGGGAGGTGTTCCCCCACCCGCCTGCCTGGAGCGGGAGGTCTGCTTTCTGCTCCTGCACGGAGCAGGGGGCGGATCTACTGTGTCTCTTGGACTTGGCTTCAAGCGGCCTCAATTCCAGGTAAATATTGAGGGCACGTGACCCTGCGGGGCCCTGGAGGAGGGCTTCCTGGATGAGGTGAGCATACTACAGCAGAGAGGCAAGTGACCACGGGCACGGCCCAGGCCTACATCCGCCGGGCAGGAGGGGCTGGGTGGGGGTGGGGGCCCACAGTGGCAGGGCAGGGCTCTGGACCTGGCTCCACCACAGTCTGATGTCTGGGGTCGGGCAAGACTGCTCTCTCCAGGCCTCAGTGTCCTCATCTATAAACAGAGCCCAAAGAGATTTGTTTTGCTCACTCATCTGCTGAGCAGGGCTGTCTGACCTCTGGCCAGGGTCTCAGGTTTCCCACCACCTCTGGGTGCACAGCCCTCTCTGCCGCGAGGCTGCCTCCTTCCTCTCCCTGGGCTGGGCCCTGCCTCTCTTGCTTCTCCCTGGGCCCTGGATGGCTCCGCAGACGCTGCAAAGGCCCCTTTCAAGGCCAAACTGCCTGAGCAACCCGTAGAATGGGGTCTTGACCCAGTCAACTCCAGCTCAAGCTGTCCTCTGCCAGGACAGGGCCTGGTGCTGAGCACAGGACTGAAACCCAAGTCCATGTTGCATCTGACCCTGCCGACGGGGGTATCCTAGTCTGCAGAGCTGAGACTCTTCGTCCAGAGGTGAACATGTCCACATCTGGCCCGGGAATCAGGAACCCTGAGAATCCAGGGAAAGTAGACCGCCAGCTCCTAGCGAGGAGGTAAGTGAGCCCGGCAACCACAGCAGCGGCTTCCTCCTCCACCATCCGGCAAGAATCTGCCCGTGGCTGCCCCGAAGGGAAACATACAAGTGAGAGCGGCCCCATGCAGCCCAGCCACAGCCGTGCAAAGATTGCGATTCCCCACCATCAGGTGGGTGCAAGCCAGCCGGAACTAGAGTCTCAAACAGAGGTGCACAGACCCCAGAGCCGTCTGATGGTCTCCAGGCAACGGGGACGGAAGGTCGCCGGAGCTTAGACGCGGCAGAAGCACCTGCAGGTTTCTGAGCGGCCCTCTGGAGGAGGGGAGGGGAGTGGGTTATCCAGGGAGCCTGGCAAGAGGGTCCCCCAGCTGCCTGTAGTCCCACAAGGCACTCGGTCATCAGAGGCACCTCCTGAGAAGTTTTTATGTGGAGATTACACATTTGGTGTGTGTGCGTGTGAAACCTCCCGGTTTTAATATGTGGACTTGAAACTGGAACTTTGTGCGTTGATGGCAGGAATGTAAAGTGATGCAGCTGCTGGAAAACAGTAGGGAGGTTCCTCAAAAGATCCAACGTAGAACTGAGCCGCCAAGTTTACTTCTGGGGACACAACCGAAAGAACCGAAAGCAGTGACTCGGAGACCCGCGCAGCCATGCTCAGAGCGGCACTGGCCACAGCAGCCAGCCGGCGGGAGCGCCCAGGGCCCACCCGTGGCTGACGGATGAACACAGTGCGGTCTCGACACACCACACACTGCTACTCAGCCTTAAAAGGAGGTTCTGACACTGTGACATGGATTAACCTGAAAAACGCTGCGCTCGGTGAAACAAGCCCGTCACAAAGGGACAAGCATTGCATGATCCCACGTATGTGAGGGCCGACAGGAGCCAAGTTCCCAAAGACAGGAAGGGGGATGGTGGGTGTCAGAGGCTGGAACAGGGACGGGGTCAGAATCTCTGGTTTGCAAGATGGAAAATCTTCTGGGAACGGATGCTGGTGATGGCTGCACAACAGTGCGAGCCTATTTCATACCACCGGGCTGTGCATGAAAACCAGGTGCGACGGCACCCTTACATCGTGTGGGTGATACCAAAACAAATTCTGTAACAAAATCCATAGCAAAATAAACTCCTAAGCCAAACAAACTCACGTGTGGCGTGGAGTGGCCTGCGGTCCCCACCTGTGTGATCACGCATTTTGATCTTCTTTGTGGGTTGTTCTGGCTGTTTCACGAGACAAGTGGCTTTGGACGGCGGTCTCCTGATGGAGCAGGAGGCAGAAGAAAGCCCCGCGGTGATGACGCGCTCAGCCCGCCGCTGCTGAGGGCCTGCACCCCGGGCGACCGCCTCCCCCCAGAGCCCTGCGCCGCGCACCTCCGGGTATGTGCTTCCCTGCTCTCGCCCAGCTCCTCTGCCTCTCCCAAGTGTTCTTTCTCCTGGCCACCTCCATCGGGGGCTAAAAGCAGGGCAGTGAGGCCCTGTCCCAGCACCCCCTCTGGCGCCTCCACTGGGTGTTGCCCATGGAGCCCGCAGCACGTCTTCCCGGAGCCCAGGACCCTTCACAGGAGCAGCACCGCGACGGCGGCAGGTGCTGGCTCTCCAACAACCAGCACCTGCTGCTGCGGGCGCCCGGGAGCTCAGCTGTGAGCACCCACCGTCCTGATTCAGAGACGGACAAAGCACAGCTCAGGGCAGCTCTGTATGCACCGGGACCTCCCATGCAGCCCAAGCCAGAGCTCCTTCCCCAAGGACTGAGGCTCTACCCTCCTCCTGGCTGAGGTCAGCCATCGCCCTCTCTGGTTCCCATCACTAACCTACCCTCTGGGCTTTCCCAGTGGAAAGCAGGGTCCTGTCCTCAACCTGCAAGCTGAGACCCAGGCCAGGAGCCCCTCCAATCTGCCCCTGTGGGCCGAGTCTCTCCCCTGCCTGGGTCTGTTCCCCTTGGGTGCACAGAGCTTGTCAGGTGCACAGCTTTACAGGAAACTATGAAGCCAGGTGGACTGCAGACAGGAGTCGGGGAGACCTCTGTCCACTGCAACAGAATCTGGAGTCTAGGGGACCCTCTGCTTCCTCTGAGGCCTGGAGCCAAGCCTTGCGCCCGCAGGGAGGGTGGGCTGAGGAGAGCCTGCCGGCTGGGAGCCCAGTGAGGGGTCAGAGAGCCTCAGGCAGGAGCTGGCTGCCCTTCTCCTGAGACTTACTGGCAGAAGGGAGAAAACGGCAGTCCAGCGAAAATCTGGAGAGCGACCTGGCAATGCCTAGAAACGCTGAGGATTCAGAGAAGGGGAAAACTGCAGAAGAAAATGCCCATGACGCCGTTTACAAAACCATCTTTTGATATGAGAATGCGCCTTTAAACACATTCATGTCGAGGTTATAAGAACCAGAATGAAAAGCACGCACACTCCGGGAGCACGACACGCCGGGTGCTGAAGGCCCCCTCAACTGACAACTCCGGAGAAACAGGAGCGCGGAAAAGCGAGGAGACTTCCCTCCTGCCGCTCTACTACGCGAAGTGAGCGTGACCGGTCCGAACAGTCGCCGTTCCCGTGTGTTCAGTGTATTTGCAAAATCTCTTACTCCAAGCAGAAGAGGCCACGGGAGACGCACGCCGGAGCAGAGCGCCCGCCCCTCCGCGGGGCCGGCTCCAGCCCGCCCTCCGCGGCCCCGGAAGAGGAACCGGGGCGCCCGGGCCGCGCGGGCCCCGCCCCCGGCCCCGCCATTGGCAGGAGCAGCGCCGGGCCCCGCTCTGATTGGCGGCGTTGCGATCCCTGATTTGCATAGACCCGCGTCGGGCTGGCGGGCCGGGGCTCGGGCGCGGAGGCGCTGGTCTGCAGCAGCCGCCAGGACGCCCGCGGGGTGGGGCGGGGCGGACGCCCTGGAGCCGGCGGGTCCCTCCGCCTCGGCGCCCGGGTGAGCCAGAAGAGCTGCGCGCAACCTGCCCTCGCGGACCCAAGCATCTGGGCGGGCCGGACGGCCACAGCCACACAGACGGACGTCGGTCTGCAGAGCAAACGCGGGGGCGCCGGCCAGGCTGGGCGGGTGGCCGCCTCCGACGCGTGTCCCGGTCCGTGCGCTCCTGGCCCCGGGCGCTGCGCACCTGAGCCGGGGCTGGGCTCGCGCCCGCCCTGCGCGCCCGCCCCCGCAGCCCCTGCTGCCCGGCGGGCGCTCGCTCTGGCTGCCTTAAGCCAGTGGATCCAGACCACTTCCAGGTATTAAGAGTGAAGAGAGAGACTCAACAAAGAGCCCCCTGCCAAGTCTTTTTATTGTTTACAAAAAAGCAGTTTTGCCAGCAAAAACCCCAGTTGCCCCCCTACTTGTGACAAAATCGTTCCCCAGAACCATGGCCAGGAAGAACCAGATCAGAGTTCCTCCCACCGGCAGCATTTTCTAGACAGGTCATCAAATACAGCTTATTCAGAAAAAAAGACACTGTTTCAAGAACCTAACTCCCCAACACTGAAAGAGCCCATAGGCTGAGCAGAATACAGCCTCCGCTGAGGACGGCCAGTAGGGACAGGCTCCGAGGGAGGGCGCACCCGGCCACCCGGAGAGGCCAGTGGGCCAGCGCTCCCTCCCCTCCCTCGGAACTGATGGGGTGGCCCGCGCCTCTTCCCAGGCTGCCCGCCCACCCCGCCGGGCAGTCCTGGTCACAGCCAGCACGCACTGCCCGGGAGGCCGAAACCCTGAACCAACACTGAGCTATGATGGGGGCCACTCCGCCACCCCGCAGGCCCCGCATGTGATCCCAGCAGGGTTCAGCTCCCCCAACACACACACACACCACACACACACAACGTGTGATCCCAGCAGGATTCAGCACAGCACCTCTCGGCTTGGAACTCCCATACACACACACACACACACCACACCACACCACACACACACCACACCACACACACACCACACCACACACACACCACACCACACCACACACACACAATCTGGATCTTAAGTGATGTCTTATTTACTGGAAATTCCTTCCAGAGGAAAACTTTTGCAATGCAGTTTTGGAAGAGGTCTTCCACATACAGTTGATTCTGCTGGGCACTGAGACTCACAAAGTACACAATAATGATCTAGAACTATAAAAGTCTTTTAGGCATACATGCCCGACTTTGCACTCCAGCTCTGCATTACAGAACAATGTGCTTAATTAAAATTCAGTTTACTCAGTCTGGAAAATTCTAAGTGGAAATTAATGTGTATACATAATGGAGCATAGGATGGCTTTTTTTCCCCACCAATCTCATTTTCACCTTTATTCTTCCCCCACACTGTTCTTTCCCATTTCTTATCTCCTTCATTCTCATCTTCATTTTTCTTTCTTCTTATCTTTGATTTGATACTAGGGGAAGGCAGGAAAAATGGTTTCTGAATTCTCTGGAAGTAATTCTATTTTACTACTGTTCAACTACTTTTGGCTTCCCTAGTGGTTCATCAGTAAAGAATCTGCCTGCCGATGCAGAAGACTCAGATTCGATCCCTGTGCTGGAAAAATCCTCTGGAGAAGGGAATGGCTACCCACCCTAGTATTCTTGCCTGGGAAATCACATGGACAGAGGAGCCTGGTGGGCTACAGTCCATGAAGTCGCAAAAGAGTTGGACACAACTTAGTAACTAAACAACAATGAATTTAACTACTTATGATAGTCTCATAGCATAACCTGCCTGGGAATTTTCATCTCTATAGTTTTGATAGATAATAGATACCTGAAAAATAGCCCATAAATTGCATCTGTTAAAAATAGATTCCACATTCCACATTGTTGCTTCTTTTGTCATTTTTCCCCCTAACAAAATTGCATGAGAGCAATTTCCACTTCATTTGTGCTTTTTGTGGAATGATCATAATGAGAATTAGAATGTTCTTTGGCCTCATAAATTTTCCCAAGGCATTCCTTAATGTCTCACTGTGCTAGTTGTATTCTCTTGAATTATCTAGCATGTGACTATCTTTTTTGCTGTTCTCTCTCTCAGTTCATAACTGGTAAGGATAGAGCCAAGTTGTGTGGAACCAGTTAAGAAAAATAATACAAAATTATAAAAATAAAATAGTTCATTTTATAAATGTGCACATGCTCAATCATGTCTGACTCTTTGCGACCCCATGGACTTTAGCCCACCAGGCTCCTCTGTCCATGGAATTCTCCAGGCAAGAATATGGAGTGTATTGCCATTTCCTTCTCCAGGGGATCTTCCCAACCCCAAAATTGAACCTGCATGGGTCTACTGTATTGCCAGGCAGATTCTTTACCACTGTGCCACCTGGGAAGCCAATTTCATAAATACATGTATGAAGTGAAGTTAAGTTGCTCAGTCATGTCCGACTCTTTGGCTCCTCCATCCCTGGGACTCTCCAGGCAAGAATACTGGAGTGGGTTACCAGTTCCTTCTCCAGGAGATCTTCCCAACCCAGGGATTGAACCTGGGTCTCCCGCATTGCTTTACCATCTGAGCCACCAGGGAAGCTTA
>SJYH01007108.1:0-13572 GCA_006408735.1 Sylvicapra grimmia
TCTTTTCCCTCCTCGCCTCGAGGGCTGTGTGCCATCCAGAGGGGCCGGGGAAGAGAATAAAACCGCAAGCGGCCACTGCTTTCGCGAGATGCGCCCCCCCAGCCACCTCCACAAAGAAGCTGCGTTTGATCTCTCCTTCCTCCTCTTCCTGCTTTCTTCCCTTGAGCCTGCTGCTTACCCTGCTTGTCTCGGCAGACCAGGGCAGTCGCCCAGCTCTATGCCCAGTGCTTGCTGGCTCCTTCCTCCTGGGCGGGCAGAGGACGTGCCAGGCGGTCGGCAGGGTTCTGAAGCTGCTTCCTTCCCGCTCCGCCAGCCACCCCGCTGCGTCTCCTGGTCCCACCTTCCGTCTGAGTTTCTGCCCAAGAGCCCCTCTGCCCTGGCATGGCTTGTCTCTGCTGGCGGTTCCCTCTGCTTGGCACGACTTTCTTTTCCTTCCTGGTTAATGCTTACCCACCTCCCGCGATGCCCCTCAAATGCCATCTCTCCCCTGCCTGTGGTCTTCTAGCTTTGCGCTGGTGCTGGGTGGCTTTCAGGTGTCTACCTGACCTTGTCCCCTGAGCCTCAAAGGCGACCCGCCAATCTGTTGATTTGTTTGCTCACATTCTCTGTGCCTGTCTGCTAGCTGTAGATGTTTAAGACAACGCTCAGGTGCGTTGATGCCATCGTGGTTCCCAGACCCAGTGTCTTTTACATCTGTGTCAGTGACAAGATGTACTCAATACTTTGGGTCTGCTGACAGCAGATATAAAAGTGCATTTCCTTTTATTAAATTTTTTTCTTTATTCAGGTATGTGTTTTTGGTTGCACTGGGTCTCTGTGGCTTTGCAGAGGCTCTCTCTAGTTTCGGCGAGCAGGGGCCACTCTCTGCTCGCAGTTCGCAGGCTTCTGATTGCAGTGGGTTCTCTTGTTGCAGAGTAGGGCACTCCGGCTTCAGTGGTTGCAGCCCGTGGGCTCAATAATTGTGGCTCCTTGCCTATTAGCACAGGTTCAGTAGTTGAGGCGCACAGGTTCAGTTGTTCCATGGCAAGTGGGATCTTCCTGGACAAGGGATCAAACCTACGTCTCCTTCTCCTGCATGGCCAGGCGGATTCTTAACCACTGAATCACCACGGACGTCCCAACGGGTGCATTTCTAACGAGCCTAAAGGACCAAGTGGAATCAAGTGATGATCATACGTGTAGCAATAGTCCCGCATCTGGTTTTCATACATGTAAATGTAAAATTGCAGTACAAAGAGATCCAACCGGTCCATCCTAAAGGAAATCAGTCCTGAAGATTCATTGGAAGGACTGATGCTGAAGCTGAAGCTCCAGCACTTTGGACACGTGATGCAAAGAACTGACTCTTTAAAGAAGACCCTGATGCTGGGAAAGATTGAAGGTGGGAAGAGAAGGGGACGACAGAGGATGAGATGGTTGGATGGCATCACCGACTCAATGGACATGAGTTTGGGTAGACTCTGGGAATTGGTGATGGACAGGGACGCCTGGCGTGCTGCAGTCCATGGGGTCGCAAAGAATCGGACGCGACTGAGTGACTGAACCAACACCATCACATCACTGAGATGCCTGTGGGAGGCGTCTGTGGGAACCCAGCACCTATTATACCCCTACTGTATATCTTAGAGATCGGCGCTGAGGTTAGACTCTTGGGTGCCTCTTGAGAGAGGGAATGAAGCTCTCCTTTTCTGTAGCATGTTTTGGGTTCTGCTCCCAGAGGCGAGATTCTCCCAGGGCATCTGGTCACCACGCCGCCAGCTGGTGGCTCATTCTTAAATTCAGGGGATTCTCATACCAGATTTCAGTGCAGTCCTGACCCCATCCTCGTCACCCAACCGAGTTACCCAAGACATCATTTAAAGAGCAGTTGCTCCATTACTTTTCAAGTGGAAGATTGCGATCCTTCCTTTGTCCACAGAAATCAGACCAGGTTTACCCTTGAAAGGTTATCCTTTAAATCTGGAAGAGTTCCCTGAGATAACTTCTGGAAGATTTTGCATTTTAATCTGTATGACTTCCTTCTGATAACTTCTGGAAGATGAATGTAGCAAAACCGCATGCTCACAATTCTAAGGCTGGGAAGGACCCTATTTACCTATCTCATCCATGTGCCCATCACTCCTAATGTCCATAGGCATGCTGTCTCTTTTTTAGGTTAATTGGCAGTATTTTTGGAGGAGGAAAAACTCCAGTACTCCAGTACTCTTGCCTGGGAAATCCCACGGACAGAGGAGCCTGGCGGGCTGCAGTCCGTGGGGTCACAAAGAGTCGGACGTGAGTTGGTAACTAAACAGCTGGCCACATTTAAATCTGAATAAGTTCAGTTCAGTTCGGTCGCTCAGTCGTGTCCAACTCTTTGCGACCCCATGGACTGCAGCATGCCAGCCCTCCCTGTCCATCACCAACTCCCAGAGTTTACTCAAACTCAGGTCCATTGAGTCGGTGATGCCATCCAACCATCTCTTTTAAATCTGAGCCATCTCATAAAGGAGAGATGTGGTCCTCCCCATCTCCTTGTTTCCTAGCTTATTTTATATTGAAGTATACTTGATGAACAGTGTGACCTTAGTTTCTGGTGTACAGCGCCGTGATTCACTGACACACGTACACGCATCTGTTCCTTTTCACATGCTCTTCCTGTGTAGCTTGCTGAGTAATACTGGGCGGAGTTGTCCACTCTATACAGTAGGTCCTTGTCGTTTATACGTCTTAAACGTAGCAGGGCATCCATGTTTACGCTTCCTTTTATACCGAGCCTGAAAGAAAGAATCAAGTTTCCAGGGCTCTTGGCTGCTTAAAGACATCCTGAACCTTGCTGAATTGCATTTAAGTAAAGCCAGCCGCCTCCACTCATGGGGGCCGGCAGGAACATATTGGATCAGGGGCTGGGGAAACACAGTTACGTGGAGGAATAAATAGGAAGGGGCAGAAAATAGGGGTAAGTGGGAAAAACCAGACCCAGATGCTGAGAGGCAGCAGGCCCGGGGATCAAATTTGCTGCAGAGACAGACACAAGGACATTTCCTCTTAAGCAGCTCATACTGTCTTCTGTCTCGAGCGAGCGACCGAGGAGGGAAAATGAGAGTCTTTCAATGCTGGAGTCATCCATCTTGTCAAAGGGTCTCAGGAAACTGTGGGTTTCTTTTTTTTAATCTTGTCTCCTTTGGAGATCGTGCCCTGAAACTCAAGCACGGTGGTGGCCGCTGTGGCTGACCCTCGTGGCTCCCTGAAGCTGTTTGCTCAGTATCTGTGTCTGCTTATTTGTTCTACATCTATTTATTGACCATCTACTGCGTGGCACCTGCTGGACTGGACACCTGTCGGTGGGCAGAATATACTGAGTTCTCTGCCCGGGAGTTGCTTGCCTCTTAGGTCACGGGGAAGCTGCAGGCTGGGCAAACAGAATGCAGACTTGTTTCAGGAAGCGGCCCTTGCCCATGAGGATTACTAGTACTGCATGAGACCTAGTTGGAAGAGGCGGCCCTGCATTTAGATTACTAGTACTACATGAGTGGATTACTAGTAGTGCTAGTGGGAAGAGATGGCGTAGATCATCTCCTAATCGAAAGTGGAGTCTGGCTGCTGGATGCTCAAAAGCCACTGAAGAAGGCAGAGTGATGGGAAGGAAGAGTTTGCTTTATTTCGGATGCTTTCAGCCAGGGGCAGGGGCGGGGGACATCTGTCCAAAGGCTGACTCCCTGACAGTCAGAATGTAAAAGCTTTTATAGACAGAGGGAGGGGGGTTCCTTGCAGAAACAGCACAGTCAGCCCTGAATAACATTCTGAAACTGATCATCAGTGGTCTGCTCAGGATCATCTTGATTCTTTTAGATACAGTTCATCTTTTAATCCCACTAGCATCAGTGGCGGAGGAGGCAGTGGCACCCCACTCCAGTACTCTTGCCTGGAAAATCCCATGGATGGGGGAGCCTGGTGGGCTGCAGTCCATAGGGTCCCTAAGAGTCGAACATGACTGAGCGACTCCACTTTCACTTTTCACTTTCATGCATTGGAGAAGGAAATGGCAACCCACTGCAGTGTTCTTGCCTGGAGAATCCCAGGGATGGGGCAGCCTGGTGGGCTGCCGTCTATGGGGTCGCACAGAGTCGGACACGACTGAAGCGACTTAGCAGCAGCAGCAGCATCTGCTAAAGTAAAGAGCTCAGCTGCCGATTCAGGATGCATAGAGACGTGGGTTCGCTCCCTAGATGGGGAAGATCCCCTGGAGGAGGGCATGGCAACCCACTCCAGGATTCCTGCCATGGACAGAGAAGTTTGGAGGCCTGCAGTCCATGGGGTCGCCAAGGGTCAGACAGGGCTGAGATGACTTAGCAGAGCTCAGTCTCTTCACTCCCAGGGTTGATTGGTTTCCATCTCTTTGAGGCCAGTTCTGGGAATTAGGGCAGGTTAGATCATGGTTACAGTCTGGTTGTCAAGGAGTTAACGTCTTCCCCCTAGTGGGGGTTTCACTATCGATAAAGCAGCTCATGAGACCTGGCTCAGAATATCATCTATATAGCCTTTGGTGCTAAGTCACTGCAGTCATGTCTGACTCTGTGCGACCCCATGGACTGTAGCCCACCAGGCTCCCCGCTCCCTCGGATTCTCCAGGCAAGAACACTGGAGTGGGTTGTCATTTCCTTCTCCAATGCATGAAAGTGAAAAGTGAAAGTGAAGTCGCTCAGTCGTGTCCGACTCTTTGAAACTCCATGGACTGTAGCCCACCAGGCTCCTCTGTCCATGAGATTCTCCAAGCAAGAATCCTAGAGTCGGTTACCATTCCCTTCTCCATAAAGCCTTTGAGCTTTCCTTGAATTTGCTTGAACTGTGACTAAACTTATTCTTTGGCTCAAGGCTTTTCACAGACCAAAGGCAGGCTGAGGACCTCTGTTTTCGCTTCCGGATCTGTATCGGCAAGAGACTGTGGGTTAGCAGAGAACCTAAACCCGTCCTAGTTGGAGAACATCACTTGGATCATCTCAGATCTGTGTTGGTAGGAGACTGTGGACAATTCACAGACGTTGAGCTAGTACTGTTTAGAAGAGATGGGCTTGGATCACATGAAATCTATGCTTGCACGAGATTGTGCTCACCACTGCCTGGGGGACGCTTTCTGTAATTCTTAGAGGCAAGAGTATTGCCACCTTGAGCTCCAAAGTATCTGGAGCTCCAGATACTTGGTTAGAAAAGAAGAGAGACATTTAGGCTCAGGGTTTGTAAATGTAGGGCCAGGGCAGCAGTGAGCCGGAGCCAGCCCCTGACGGCTGAGGAATCTCACCAGCTTGTGGAGAACACGTTCCTACTTGGAAATCAGCCTTGTGGGGAGCGTCTACTCCATGGCAACTGGCAGACACAGCAGATGTCGAGCATGTTCCTTGCTCAGAGAAGGTGGAGCTTTCCAGCAGGACACTGATACCTGTCTACTAGAATGGAGTGGCAGCGTTGGGGAGATCCAACTCGTGTTTGTCTTGATGAGGTTGGATGCCTACATTTCCCTGGTAGCTCTGACAGTGAAGAATCCACCTATAAAGCAGGAGACCCAGGTTCCATTCCTGGATCTGGAAGACCCCCCTGGAGAAGGGAATGGCAACCGACTCCAGTGTTCTTGCCTGGAGAATCCCATGGACAGAGGAGCCTGGTGGGCTACGTACAGTCCACGGGGTCGCAAAGACTCGGACATGACTGAACAATTGATGCTTTCGCTACCTGTTACAATTGCAGACTTCTTAAATACTCATTTTTTCCAAAACATTACAGCCAGAATGCTGTTTCTACTCTTTAAAAACATGAATCCCTTTCAGCTTNGATGAGGTTGGATGCCTACATTTCCCTGGTAGCTCTGACAGTGAAGAATCCACCTATAAAGCAGGAGACCCAGGTTCCATTCCTGGATCGGGAAGACCCCCCTGGAGAAGGGAATGGCAACCCACTCCAGTGTTCTTGCCTGGAGAATCCCATGGACAGAGGAGCCTGGTGGGCTACATACAGTCCACGGGGTCGCAAAGAATTGGACATGACTGAGCAATTGATGCTTTCGCTACCTGTTACAATTGCAGACTTCCTAAATACTCATTTTTTCCAAAACATTACAGCCAGAATGCTGTGTNGTTTCTGGTGTACAGCGCCGTGATTCACTGACACACGTACACGCATCTGTTCCTTTTCACATGCTCTTCCTGTGTAGCTTGCTGAGTAATACTGGGCGGAGTTGTCCACTCTATACAGTAGGTCCTTGTCGTTTATACGTCTTAAACGTAGCAGGGCATCCATGTTTACGCTTCCTTTTATACCGAGCCTGAAAGAAAGAATCAAGTTTCCAGGGCTCTTGGCTGCTTAAAGACATCCTGAACCTTGCTGAATTGCATTTAAGTAAAGCCAGCCGCCTCCACTCATGGGGGCCGGCAGGAACATATTGGATCAGGGGCTGGGGAAACACAGTTACGTGGAGGAATAAATAGGAAGGGGCAGAAAATAGGGGTAAGTGGGAAAAACCAGACCCAGATGCTGAGAGGCAGCAGGCCCGGGGATCAAATTTGCTGCAGAGACAGACACAAGGACATTTCCTCTTAAGCAGCTCATACTGTCTTCTGTCTCGAGCGAGCGACCGAGGAGGGAAAATGAGAGTCTTTCAATGCTGGAGTCATCCATCTTGTCAAAGGGTCTCAGGAAACTGTGGGTTTCTTTTTTTTAATCTTGTCTCCTTTGGAGATCGTGCCCTGAAACTCAAGCACGGTGGTGGCCGCTGTGGCTGACCCTCGTGGCTCCCTGAAGCTGTTTGCTCAGTATCTGTGTCTGCTTATTTGTTCTACATCTATTTATTGACCATCTACTGCGTGGCACCTGCTGGACTGGACACCTGTCGGTGGGCAGAATATACTGAGTTCTCTGCCCGGGAGTTGCTTGCCTCTTAGGTCACGGGGAAGCTGCAGGCTGGGCAAACAGAATGCAGACTTGTTTCAGGAAGCGGCCCTTGCCCATGAGGATTACTAGTACTGCATGAGACCTAGTTGGAAGAGGCGGCCCTGCATTTAGATTACTAGTACTACATGAGTGGATTACTAGTAGTGCTAGTGGGAAGAGATGGCGTAGATCATCTCCTAATCGAAAGTGGAGTCTGGCTGCTGGATGCTCAAAAGCCACTGAAGAAGGCAGAGTGATGGGAAGGAAGAGTTTGCTTTATTTCGGATGCTTTCAGCCAGGGGCAGGGGCGGGGGACATCTGTCCAAAGGCTGACTCCCTGACAGTCAGAATGTAAAAGCTTTTATAGACAGAGGGAGGGGGGTTCCTTGCAGAAACAGCACAGTCAGCCCTGAATAACATTCTGAAACTGATCATCAGTGGTCTGCTCAGGATCATCTTGATTCTTTTAGATACAGTTCATCTTTTAATCCCACTAGCATCAGTGGCGGAGGAGGCAGTGGCACCCCACTCCAGTACTCTTGCCTGGAAAATCCCATGGATGGGGGAGCCTGGTGGGCTGCAGTCCATAGGGTCCCTAAGAGTCGAACATGACTGAGCGACTCCACTTTCACTTTTCACTTTCATGCATTGGAGAAGGAAATGGCAACCCACTGCAGTGTTCTTGCCTGGAGAATCCCAGGGATGGGGCAGCCTGGTGGGCTGCCGTCTATGGGGTCGCACAGAGTCGGACACGACTGAAGCGACTTAGCAGCAGCAGCAGCATCTGCTAAAGTAAAGAGCTCAGCTGCCGATTCAGGATGCATAGAGACGTGGGTTCGCTCCCTAGATGGGGAAGATCCCCTGGAGGAGGGCATGGCAACCCACTCCAGGATTCCTGCCATGGACAGAGAAGTTTGGAGGCCTGCAGTCCATGGGGTCGCCAAGGGTCAGACAGGGCTGAGATGACTTAGCAGAGCTCAGTCTCTTCACTCCCAGGGTTGATTGGTTTCCATCTCTTTGAGGCCAGTTCTGGGAATTAGGGCAGGTTAGATCATGGTTACAGTCTGGTTGTCAAGGAGTTAACGTCTTCCCCCTAGTGGGGGTTTCACTATCGATAAAGCAGCTCATGAGACCTGGCTCAGAATATCATCTATATAGCCTTTGGTGCTAAGTCACTGCAGTCATGTCTGACTCTGTGCGACCCCATGGACTGTAGCCCACCAGGCTCCCCGCTCCCTCGGATTCTCCAGGCAAGAACACTGGAGTGGGTTGTCATTTCCTTCTCCAATGCATGAAAGTGAAAAGTGAAAGTGAAGTCGCTCAGTCGTGTCCGACTCTTTGAAACTCCATGGACTGTAGCCCACCAGGCTCCTCTGTCCATGAGATTCTCCAAGCAAGAATCCTAGAGTCGGTTACCATTCCCTTCTCCATAAAGCCTTTGAGCTTTCCTTGAATTTGCTTGAACTGTGACTAAACTTATTCTTTGGCTCAAGGCTTTTCACAGACCAAAGGCAGGCTGAGGACCTCTGTTTTCGCTTCCGGATCTGTATCGGCAAGAGACTGTGGGTTAGCAGAGAACCTAAACCCATCCTAGTTGGAGAACATCACTTGGATCATCTCAGATCTGTGTTGGTAGGAGACTGTGGACAATTCACAGACGTTGAGCTAGTACTGTTTAGAAGAGATGGGCTTGGATCACATGAAATCTATGCTTGCACGAGATTGTGCTCACCACTGCCTGGGGGACGCTTTCTGTAATTCTTAGAGGCAAGAGTATTGCCACCTTGAGCTCCAAAGTATCTGGAGCTCCAGATACTTGGTTAGAAAAGAAGAGAGACATTTAGGCTCAGGGTTTGTAAATGTAGGGCCAGGGCAGCAGTGAGCCGGAGCCAGCCCCTGACGGCTGAGGAATCTCACCAGCTTGTGGAGAACACGTTCCTACTTGGAAATCAGCCTTGTGGGGAGCGTCTACTCCATGGCAACTGGCAGACACAGCAGATGTCGAGCATGTTCCTTGCTCAGAGAAGGTGGAGCTTTCCAGCAGGACACTGATACCTGTCTACTAGAATGGAGTGGCAGCGTTGGGGAGATCCAACTCGTGTTTGTCTTGATGAGGTTGGATGCCTACATTTCCCTGGTAGCTCTGACAGTGAAGAATCCACCTATAAAGCAGGAGACCCAGGTTCCATTCCTGGATCGGGAAGACCCCCCTGGAGAAGGGAATGGCAACCCACTCCAGTGTTCTTGCCTGGAGAATCCCATGGACAGAGGAGCCTGGTGGGCTACATACAGTCCACGGGGTCGCAAAGAATTGGACATGACTGAGCAATTGATGCTTTCGCTACCTGTTACAATTGCAGACTTCCTAAATACTCATTTTTTCCAAAACATTACAGCCAGAATGCTGTGTCTACTCTTTAAAAACATGAATCCCTTTCAGCTTTTGTATACAATGTATTCTCCATAATAATTGGATATTAGGGCCAGAATGCTGCTTCTTTTCGTAAAATATGAATCTCTTTTAGCTTTTACATACAGTGTCTTCTCTATAATAATTGGACAGTCCTGTAATTTTAATGATTCTGTAGCTTGGTTGTCTCAGCACATTGAGGTGATGAGAAGTCTTCATTAATTTTTTTCCCTAAGGGTGAGCACTGGTTTTAAAAATGATGATGTATCTGGGCTTCCCTGGGGGCTCAGACGGTAAAGACTCTGCCTGCAATGCAGGAGACCCGGGTTCGATCCCTGGGTCAGGAAGATCCCCCTCGAGAAGAAAGTAGCAACCCACTCCAGTATTCTTGCCTGGAAAATCCCATGGACAGAGGAACCTGATGGGCTAAAGTCCACAGGGTCACAAAGAGGGACAGGACTGAGCTACTGACACTTTCATTACAATTCCAGACTTGTTAAAAACTCATTTTTCCGAAATAGTAGAGCCAGAACTGTCTATCTTTTAAAACATCAATCCCTTTCAGATTTTATGGACAATGTCTTCTCTATAATTGAATAATTCTATAATTCTAATGATTCTGTAATTTAGTTGTCTCAGCACATTGAATGGCTTAACTTTATCATCATCTGAGATCATTGTTCCCATTACATTTTAAGAGAACTCACAAAAGCATTATTAGAAGAACGCGGATAACTTTGGTTACGTGATGATGGGAATTTTGAGCTTAAATTTCCTGTTCAGCATGTATTCAAAAAGTGTGGCTTTAAGTTTTGACTTAGGCATCCATGTTAGTATAAAGTCAAAGTAACGGCAATTGGATTTTATGGTCAAATGTGTCTTAAAAGACTGGTAGATGTTTTTGGCTCTGGTATTCTGGTGCAGAGTTTTGAGAAGATGAACTTAAGTCTATAAAGTAAGTTCAGCTGCTAAGTCGTGTCTGACTCTTTGAGACCCCATGGACAGTATCCCGCCAGGCGCCTCTGTCCCAGGGGATTCTCCAGGCAAGGATACGGGAGTGGGTAGCAGAGAGAACGTTCTAATTACAGCTACTTTTGTCTTAGGATTTAAACGGTATAAAAAAGGCTGAGCTGGTTTTTGTGGGTGTTGATTGGATACCCTTCTTTATCTGAAGATCAGAAGTTCAATCTGAAGGGTCAGCTACAGCGTATTGAAGGCTGAGGCTGAACTAACGTCAGTTCACTTCAGTTCAGTTCAGTCACTCAGTCGTGTCTGACTCTTTGCGACCCCATGGACTGCAGCACGCCAGGCCTCCCTGTCCATCACCAACTCCCAGAGCTTGCTCAAACTCATCACCACCGAATCGGTGATGCCATCCAACCATCTCGTCCTCTGCCGTCCCCTTCTCCTTTGCCCTCAGCCTTTCTCAGCCTCTGAGTCTTTTCAGAGGAGCTGGCTCTTCACTTTAGGTGTTGGAGCTTCAAATTTAGCAAACAGTCCTTCCAACGAATGATTAGAATAATCAAAGGAACGAAGAGCAAAGGTTAAAGGCAAAGAAACAGATCCAAGGAGGAACCGAAATCCGCCCTTCCCTGTAACACGTTCAGTGGATGACATCAAGATTACCGAGGGGGTCAGCTGAGGGTCCCAGGGGACGGTATGGGTGGCTCACAGCGGGGGAAAGAGAGCAGTCTTTGAAATGCCTTTTTTTTTTTTAAGATAATTTTCTTTTCTTTATTTTTGTCTGTGCTGGGTCTTCTTTGCTGCCAGGGCTACTCTCTTGCTTCGGCGCCTGCTTTTATCTTGTGGAGCACAGGCTCCTGGGTGTGTGAGCTTCAGCAGCTGCAGCGCGTGGCCTCAGAAGTTGTAGCTACTGGGCTTGCTTGCCCCGAGGCACTTGGGAAGCTTCCCGAATCAGGGATCCAAACTGGGTCCCCGGCATTGACAGGCGGACTCTTTACCACTGAGCTACCAGGGAAGCCCCTGCAATGCCTCTCAAAGCACTCCAAGGTGGCAGTTGGTAGCGGGAAACGCTGCTAAGACCCAAACCCCCAAATGACTATATTTGGCTGCTATGATATATACACGGAGTCCCCCATGCATACAAAATTAATCTTGCCAAGACAAGCAGTTAAACCACATTCATCAAGGGCCATCAAAATCTGAGTGATAAATTAAGAGTTAGTGTGTGGAAGCCCTTTAAATTTTGTTGTTCATGTTCTTTAAGAATCTTGAAGATGGCGGGGATGGACAAAAGTGTCTTAAAATTTGTATTGCAGTGGCAACAGGTCGAAGAACAGCTGGAAAGCAGTGGTCTCGTCTTAGATTGCTGGCAGCTTTACATTGAATCTCAACTGTAGCTGAGTTTAAGATTCCCTGGTGGTCAAAATATTTGTGTGTGACAAAGACAGGGGCTGCCCGGGGCCCCCCTGGTGGCTCATTGCAGGGTAAAGAGTCTGCCTGCAATGCAGGAGACCTGGGTTCGATCCCTGGGTTGGGGAATATCTGCTGGAGAAGGGAATGGCAACCCACTCCAGTATTCTTGCCTGGAGAATTCCATGGACAGAGGAGCCTGGCGGGCTGCAGTCCATGGGGTCTCAAAAAAGTCAGACAGAACTGAGCAGCTAAACAAGAGCAAATCAGAAAAGGAGATGGGAGCCTGAGAGGTTAACAGCCCCGCCCAGCATCCCACCAGCTAGGAGATCGCAAAGCTGGGGTTGGAAACCACCCTGTCAGAGCCAACAGAAGGGGCGGGAGAGTTCAAGCAGATTGTACTCAGTGAACCAGCAAGACAAGACACCGTTCTGAGCTCAGAGTAAGGGATGTGCCCCCAGGAGGCTGGTCACGGGTCTAGACCCACAAGAATCCTTGCATGAAGGGGGATGTGATTTGCAAAAGCAGACTGGCATCTGGTAGGAGGGATTAAGCAGCTTTAATCTGCAGGATGTTCTGATACCTCCATGGACAGCTCAATGGGCTTTGCATTGTCCCCGTTTATTCTTGGGGACCCTGCGTGCTCATTCTCGAGGCCTGTCTGCCAAGGGACCTCGGAACCCTTTCTTGTGGCCGAGTCCCTGAAAACGATCAAGATCACAACATTGGTGCCTGTCCTGGGCTTCACACGCCCCTCAGAGCCCCAGGGAATCTCAGAGCACCCTTGCTTATCTGAAGCTTGGAAAGGGCTGAATTCGGGATCCAGCTCAGGAGCCTGGCTGTTCTCACTTAAATTCTATTTGCCACTTCGTCAAAGGACCGGAAGCTTTCTTTTCTTGTGAATGAAAAGAGAGTGAGTCACTGTTTTTTTTAACCTGTGAAAGTGTTAGTCACTCAGACTCTTTGTGACCCCATGGACTGTAGCCCACCAGGCTCCTCTGTCCATGGGATTCTCCAGGCAAGAATCCTGGAGTGGGTTGCCATATCCTTCTCCAGGAGATCTTCCCTGACCCAGGGATCGAACCCAGGTCTTCGTCACTGCAGGCAGACTCTTAACCTTCTGAATCCAGGCAAGAATCCTGGAGTGGGTTGCCATATCCTTCTCCAGGGGATCTTCCCTGACCCAGGGATCAAACCCAGGTCTTCGTCACTGCAGGCAGACTCTTTACCTTCTGACTCCAGGCAAAAATCCTGGAGTGGGTTGCCATATCCTTCTGCAGAGGATCTTCCCCAACCCAGGGATTGAACCGAGGTCTCCCGCATTGCAGGCAGACCCTTTACCGTCTGAGCCACCAGAGGAGCCCCCTGTTAAGCTGTGAGTCTACATAAAAATGTTTCAAAGGCTCCATATGACAATGGCAAAGCGGTCCTGCAACTGTAATAAGTCACTGACATCTTTGCGGTTTAGCCGTAACTCTCAAATTTTGGGCTTCCCTGGAGGTTCAGCTGGTAAAGAATCCGCCTGCAATGCAGGAGACCTGGGTTGGGAAGATCCCCTGGAGAAGGAAATGACAACCCACTCCAGTATTCTGGCCTGGAGAATCCCATGGCCTGTATATCGTCCATGGGGTCACAAAGAGCTGGACACCGACTTTCACTTTCTCTTAAATTTTGAAGTGTCATTTAAACCGAATTCAAATGATTGTTCCCATCACTATGTAGAATATTTTTGTTTTTGAAAAACTGCCACGGTAGTTTCCCTGCATTCTCACTGTAAAGTTTAATAATTCCTTCCTCTGGTCGTTGAATCTCAATTGTAGCTGAGTTTAAGATTCCGTGGTGGTCAAAATATTTGTCTGTGACAGAGACAGAAAACAACCTTTTTCAGA
>SJYH01007108.1:27773-38324 GCA_006408735.1 Sylvicapra grimmia
AAAAAAAAAAAAAAAAAGCTTAAGCTAACGGTGACCTATTGACAGGCACGATTTGAAACATCGTTAATGCTGTGTGAAAAGCACAATTGTAACCTATGTATCAGAGGTGATGAAGGTTTCAGGAAGGGGAACAGATGCCAGGTGGCCCTGAAGGGCATCCATGGAAGAAACAGGCAATGTATTTGTCCCGTGTCTGAACAATGGAATGTGTGACATGATTGCATCTATGAAGGTTTCCCAGAACTTCATTGTCATGTTAACTTGAAATGAAAATAAAGTTTTCCTTGGCAACTAAAACTTCTCTCCTGCCTGGCTTTCCATGGGGCTCAATTCAGCAAGCGTGCGGAGTGTTCAGTGAGTCAAGAGTCTGCCTGCAATGCGGGAGACCTGGGTTCCATCCCGGGGTTGGGAAGATCCCCTGGAGAAGGAAGTAGCAACCCGCTCCAGTGTTCTTGCCTGGAGAATCTCATGGCCGGAGGAGCCTGGCGGGGTGTTTGCTATGTTTGGGGTATGACCTTAAGTAATGGTGTTTCAGTTCATTAAATCTCTACGGAATGTCAGAGGCTCTGGGGAGGCGTGGGGAGTACACAGATGAATGAGAAATAGTAATAATAATAACAAATAAGGTAGCTCCTGAGTTTCGTGATTAGAGGTCAGTCTGGACGCCTTGGCCATCTCTTGGGTTCCAAGGCCATGTCGCGCTTGCATGTTGGTACAGCTGTTGGTCAATTTCCAATGAAAGGCTTGTAGTAAATTCAATGGGGTCATAGTTATAAAGTGCCTGGCATGTTATAAGCCCTAAGAAAGTGTTAGCTATCTTTACGCCCTTGCTTATATTTATCTGCAAGTGTTTTTTATTGCAAAAAAAATTAATTGTAGAAAAATACAGCATTCGCATTAGTGAAGAGAAAGAATCACTTTTAACCTGACTGTCAAGAAGGAAATACCTTAAGTATTTCTGAGTATATCTTTAAGACTTTATACATACAATCTCTGGATTTCCCTAGTGGCTCAGACGGTAAAAGCCTCTGCCTACAATGCAGGAGACCCGGGTTCAATCCCTGGGTTGGGAAGATCCCCCTGGAGAAGGAAATGGCAACCCATTCCAGTACTCTTGCCTGGAAACTCCCATGGACAGAGGTCCCAGAGAGTTGGACGCAACTGAGCAACTTCACTTTCACACACAATCACATTACACACGCACACAGATGTATGTTACAGAAATGAATTGTAACCACTTGTATTATAATCGTTTTTTTTCCACGTAATTCCTTTGTAACCATCTCCATGATACCAAGAATATATTCAGTCCATGGTTTTGATCGATTTCATAATAAAAAAAAATTTCCAATGAATATGTTTGTATAAATATGAACTTTGAGTTGCCTATTGAAATTGATGTCGTCTAAATGTAACACAGGGTGCAAGACACAGTCACACACAAAGATACGGCATAGGCTTGGGTGGGCAGGACCCCTCTGTAACTGCATGTGAAGCAGAAACTGTCTCATGTACCATGTCATACCGGGCAAGGAGATTTTCTCCACTTTCTTTCATCTTCGGGGCCACTGAGGCACTCAGGCCCAGCCAGAACATTTCCCACCACGTGCTCTATTTGTAGCTACTGAATGCAGAACATCCAGGTAAGGACTCTGAGATGGCCCGAAGCGGGAGGTGATTCGATGATGGTGGTGAAATATGGCCTGGATCTCCTGAGTCGCCACCTGGGGCAGCTCCAGAGAAACCACGGTTTCCCCGCAGAAGACTGAGACCGGAAGAGGATCTAATCTTTTCTGGGGCCTTCCCGGGTGGTCCAAAGGCCAAGTCTTCGAGTTCCCAATGCAGGGGTTCTGGGTTTGATCCCCGATCTGGGAACTAGAATCCCGCATGCCACAGCTAAACAATCCAGCCTCGCCGCAATGAAGACAGAAGACCCCGCATGCTATCACCAGGACCCAGTGCAGCCAAATAAACAGATATGTATATATATTTTTAAGATCTCCTCTTTTTATTTTGAAGACACTGAGATTTGGAGGTANAGAAGACCCCGCATGCTATCACCAGGACCCAGTGCAGCCAAATAAACAGATATGTATATATATTTTTAAGATCTCCTCTTTTTATTTTGAAGACACTGAGATTTGGAGGTACTCACTGTAGCAGCAGCTGGAGTTCCTTATCTCAGCTAACACACTACCTTGGTTTCCCTGCTGGCTCAGCTGGTAAAGAATCTGCCTGCAACGCAGCACACCTGGGTTCCATCTCTGGGTCCGGAAGACACCCTGGAGGAGGGCATGGCAACCCACTCCAGCGTTCTTGCCTGGAGAATCCCATGGACGGAGGACCCCGGCGGGCTACGGTCCATGGGGTCACAGAGACTCAGTCACGACTGAGCGACTAAGCAGGCTGGCACGGTCATATTATATAAACCTGACACTCTTGTGAGAATGTTTTGGATTGCAAAAAGGTTTTTTTTTTTTTTTTCCCAATTTACTGGTGTTGCTTTGAATAGAAGCCTATGCATGAGTTTTTCTTTTTAATTTTGACTTTATGATGGGAACGATGCTCCACATGAGATCTGCCCGCCTAGATTTTGCTGGAGGGGATACAATCTTCTTAACCAGAAGCGCAGAGTTGTACAGGAGATCTATTCCTTCTGCATAACTGAAACTTTGTATCTGTTGATACAAAGTCCCCCTTCTTCTCACCCCTGCAACCCCTTCAGTTCAGTCGCTCAGTCCTGTCCCACTCTTTGCGACCCCATGGACTGCAGCACGCCAGGCTTCCAACTCCTTGGCCAACCGTAATTCTGCTCTCTGCCCCTGTGGGTTTCCTTATATACGTGGGACCATGCAGTGTCTGTCCTTCTGTGAGTTAGTTCACTTAGCATCTGCCCCCTAAGATTCATCCATGTTGTTGGTGACTGCAAGATTTCCCTCATTTTTAAAGTTCAAGTGTGTCTATTATTTAAAAAAAACAAAGCGCAGCTAGTCTTGGCGAGGTTGTCGAGAAACTGTAACCCTCTACAGTATTGGTGGGAATGCAAAATGATGTCGCTGCTGTGAAAAACAGTGTGGGTATGTGTTCAGTCACTTTCCTTGCGTCTGAGTCTTTGCGACCCCGTGGACTGTAGNTAAAGTTCAAGTGTGTCTATTATTTAAAAAAAAAAAAAGCGCAGCTAGTCTTGGCGAGGTTGTCGAGAAACTGTAACCCTCTACAGTATTGGTGGGAATGCAAAATGATGTCGCTGCTGTGAAAAACAGTGTGGGTATGTGTTCAGTCACTTTCCTTGCGTCTGAGTCTTTGCGACCCCGTGGACTGTAGCCCGCCAGGCTCCTCTGTCCATGGGATTCTCCAGGCGAGCATACTGGAGTGGGTTGCAGTGCCCTCCTCCAGGGGATCTTCCCAACCCAGGGATGGAATCTGAGTCTCCTGGATCTCCTGATCCTGACCCAGGGATGGAAACTCGATTCTCCTGCATCTCCTGAATTGCAGGTGGATTCTTAACCGCTGAGCAACCAGGGAAGCCCCCCAAAAACATTATAGAGGCTCCTCAAGACATTAAAAATAGAACTACCATATGATCCAGCCTTCTCCCTTCTGGAGGATTTTGCCCCCAAATTGAAATCAAGATCGCAAAGAGATACCTGCACAACCATGCTCATTGCAACCTTATTCATAGTATAAGCTGATGTAGACAGAACCTTTAATGTCACTGAAAGATGAATGGACAAGGATGTATGGACTATGCCATAATTCTTTAAAGGCCTTCAACCCTTAGAAGGTGGGAGTTCAGTTCAGTCGCTCAGTCCTGTCCCACTCTTTGCGACCCCAAAGAAGGTGGGAAAGAGAAACTTAACAGTGTATTATGCGTTACCACCACCTGCCTACAGCCCAGAATGGAGAACCGATTCTGCAACTATTGTCTCAGTGAGTGAGAAACACAGTTGGATTCTTTACACAACTGACAATTTGATGATTAATTAAACATCGAGATTCTCTCTCATGGTGGAATATGACTTGCTTCATTGATTACAGGAAAATAGCAGATTTCAAAAGATGTTGTCTATGCCTAGGAGAGATGTTATTTCTAATAGCAAATCTTCTAATGAGNCTGACAATTTGATGATTAATTAAACATCGAGATTCTCTCTCATGGTGGAATATGACTTGCTTCATTGATTACAGGAAAATAGCAGATTTCAAAAGATGTTGTCTATGCCTAGGAGAGATGTTATTTCTAATAGCAAATCTTCTAATGAGTATATATTTTTTTAAAGATTCATTTTACTTCAGAGTGGTGTCCCATCTCTTGTCAAATATCCTTTAATTCTCCTTCGAGGTGTGTCTCAGTCACTCAGTTGTGTCCAATTCTTTGCGACCCCATGGACCATAGCCTGCCAAGCTCCTATGTCCATGGAATTTTCCAGGCAGAATACTGGAGTGGGTTTGCCATTTCTTACTCCATAACGAATACATTTTTAAAAAGCTTTTTTCAAAAAACTTTATATTGAGGTGTCATGGGGTTGCTCAGGGTCGGACACGACTGAGCGACTTCACTTTCACTTTTCACTTTCATGCATTGGAGAAGGACATGGCAACCCACTCCAGTGTTCTTGCCTGGAGAATCCCAGGGGCGGGGGCGCCTGGTGGGCTGCCATCTATGCGGTCACACAGAGTCAGACACGACTGAAGCAACTTAGCAGCAGCAGCAGCATTGAGGTGTAGCCAATTGACAATGTTGTGATACTTTCGGGTGAGCCAAAGGGACTCAGTCATTTTTTAAATAAAATATTCTAGTTAGTAAAATAGTCAAATTTGGTCCTGTCCAAAATGTTCATAAGACATTTGATTTGTATCAAAAGTTCCTTTTAAAATTTTCTTCTTTTATTTTTGGCTGTGCAGAGTCTTTGCAGCCTTACTCTGGTTGCAAAGGTTGGGGGAGGTACTCTCTAGTTGTGGCGTAGAAGCTTCTTATCGCGGTGACGTCTCTCATTATGGAACACAAGCTCTAGGTACACTCGGACTTCAGTAGTTGTGGCCCACGGGCTTAGTTGCTACCCAGGATGTGGGATCTCCCTGGACTAGGGATTGAACCTGTGTCCCCTGCAAAGTGGCAGGTGAATTCCTAACCGCTGGACCACCTGGGCAGCCCTCAAAAAGGTTCTTGATGTTTGGTTATATTCAGTCCTTTTCAAAATGCCCATGGAGACTTCTCGGTCCACACCAAAAGGTCCTTGATACTTTGTCCCGTCCAAAATCGTTTGGCGTGGCACACCTGCTTGTAGACATTTTCGATAGGACTGAATTTTAAGAACTTTTTGGTGTGGACCAGACGTCTTCTGGACCAAATGTCTGATGCACCAAATGTCTGATGCAAGTTTAAGACAGGACCAGGTATCCTGCAGGGAATATCGTTTTTTTAATGCCCTGCAAACCTTATCACTTTGGAAATACCTTCAAAAATATTTCCTGTGCCTATGTGAAGGAGTCCCGTGAATGTCACATTTTAGTTTTTGTTGACCAGATTTTGTCCTTAGGAAAAAAGATCAAAAGATGATGTAATGTTTTTACAACAATTTCTTTCAGCAACCTTTGAAATAGTGCCATGTAGCTTGTGTTTAATATATCCAATTAAACCACGAGATGCCTGTTTCCTGTACTTCCCTCTGAAAGTCAGCATTGAAAACATTCAGTTTACGCAGAGCATCAGTTCCGTGTTAAAATCTGAGGAGCATTTTTGCAGCCAGACTGGAAAGCAGCGTCCTGTCGTGCCTCTCAGCAAAGGTGACAAGTGCCATATGAAAAGGTTGGGAGAAGTTAAGAGTTTCAGATAATTCCGAAAAGGGCACTCGTGGCATTTCATCAAAAGCGTCGGGTCGGTGACTGCAGAGAGAGAGAGATTCATCAGACAGCTCATCCATTAGAGCTTGTATCAGGGAGACGTGTTCCCAGCTGTACCATCAGAAGCAGAGATAAGTGAATTTCCGCAGCATATTTTTGTCGCCCTGAAGGTGAAGTGGGAAAAGGTCCCAGGGCCCACGCGTTGTTCTGATAGGCTGGCCTGTGGAATGATGTTTGGTTCGACTCCTTCATCCCAGGCCTGATTCTTAGTGCTTCTGTGCATTAATGGACTTGGAATCTTCACTACATCTCTGTCACGGGCTTCCCAACTGGTACTGGTGGTAAAGAATCCACCTGCAATTCAGGAGACACGAGTTCAGTCCCGGGTTCTGAAGATCCCCTAGAGCAGGGCATGGCAACCCACTCCAGTATTCTTGCCTGGAGAATCCCATGGACAGAGGAGCCTGGTAGGCTACAGTTGATGGGGGTCACAAAGAGTCGGACACAACTGAAGACTTAGCATGCGCACACACACATCGCTATCAGATGTTATGATTCTCTTGTTACAGATGGGGAAACATACAAAAAACAGGATGTAAATATGCTTTTTGCTCAGATTTATGCTGTGATGTTTTCGTTTTAAAAAGTAAATGGATAGACTTTCAGTCTCCATGTGTGTGTTGCCCACTGCACAACTCCGGGGCTGACATGCACACTCCACCATATGAAGCGTGGGTTCCTCTGTTTGTTCAGTGCGCAACCTGAGCCACCGTACATGGCAGCCTTGGTTAGACTGTGGTGTAGAGAGAGCTGGATATGTAAGTCATCGATAGAANATGTGTGTGTTGCCCACTGCACAACTCCGGGGCTGACATGCACACTCCACCATATGAAGCGTGGGTTCCTCTGTTTGTTCAGTGCGCAACCTGAGCCACCGTACATGGCAGCCTTGGTTAGACTGTGGTGTAGAGAGAGCTGGATATGTAAGTCATCGATAGAACTTGTTATTTTGATTGGCTTGACAGTGAGGACTGGAGAGCATTGTGTGAACTCAACCCAAGCATCGAATCCGTGAGCTAACATATAGACCTGGGGCACTTCCGGAGTGACGGAAATGGTATGATGAGGATCCTGCTGATTAAAACGGAGATCAGATTGGTGGAGCTGGTTTATTGCATCCAAAGAAATAGGCACGTGGTTTTGTGTGTGTGCATTGATTGTGATAGAGCCAGCAATGTGTTGACTTCTAAAGACCTGTGGCTTGATCCATGGTCCTCAGACATAGTGACCTTGAGTGTTGGGAGAAATGTTCCTTGTGAGTTGAGAGCTGCAGGGCCTCCTGCTAAGAGAGAAATTTCCAGCATGTCAGATAGAGGTGGGGCCTCTGGGTGAAGATGACACCAAGCAGAGCCTCGAGGACCCACAGTGACCATCTAGGGTGAAAGTGTTAGTCACTCACTTCGGTCCGACTCTTTGCGACCCCGTGGACTGTAGCCCTCCAGGCTCCTCTGTCCACCTGAGATTGTCCAGGCAAGAATACTGGAGTGGGTTGCCATTTCCGTCTCCAGGGGATCTTCCCGACCCAGGGCTCGAACTGAGGTCTCCTGCATTGACAGTCGGTTTTCCTACCATCTCAGCCACCAGGGAAGCCTGTCTAGGGTGAGCCAGGAACAACCCTTTTGTTCCTGGAGTGCCCGAGGGTTTAACTGTCCTCACTGCCTGTTTAAGTAGGTACTTGTTGACTGACTTATGCCACCCCTCTCTTTCTGCAAAGGAATAATGATTAAATTTTGCCAAATATTTCATCTCTCATTTTTTCCCCCCTTAGAGATTATGTCCTAAGGAATCTAGGGACATTTTGGACTCTGGAATAGTTGAGGCTTACGCAGGCTTAGAAAGATATTCTCTTGCCTGGAAAATCCCATGCACAGAGGAGCCTGGTGGGCTGCAGTCCATGGGGTCGCAAAGAGTCGGACACGACTGAGCGACTTCCCTTTCACTTTTCACTTTCATGCATTGGAGAAGGAAATGGCAACCCACTCCAGTGTTCTTGCCTGGAGAATCCCAGGGACGGGGGAGCCTGGTGGGCTGTTGTCTATGGGGTCACACAGAGTCGGACACGACTGAAGTGACTTAGCAGCAGCAGCAGCAGAGGAAAAGAAAAACGAGAATGGCTTTGGGCCAGGAGGACCAAACAAACAAATTTTTAAAAGACACAAAAATTAACATTTAGCTTGACTGTATCTTCAGAAATGTACACATTTCTTAACCTTTCCTGCATGCACATCATGGAGGTAAAAAGAAAAAAAAAATCACTGGGTAACATGTTACATCACATGGAAACTTAGCAAGGATTGTACAAGGTCAGTGTCTCTGCTTTAATGATAACAACAAACCCTACATTGTGCCCTTTTCAATGTGTTCAAAATGTTTAACCTTCTTTAATTGTATGTTAAAATTTTTTGACACTGTGTTTAAAGTAAAAACACATAGTCAAAACAGTGATATTTATTTGCATTCTACTATTATTAGTTTAAATGCCAGTAAACCCCCTTCTGACCTTTTATCCTTTGTATTGTCTGCCCTTTTTATTTTCAGCCCAAGACTGTTCAGTGAATTCTGGTGCAAAAAAAAAAAAAAAATTATATAGTGGTATTGTTTTCCCATGGCGATGTTTTAAAGGGCAACTCATGTTAGGGAAAAAAAAAAAATATTTAAAGCCATATTGTGCAATTTCCATCACAGCAATGTTAGAGGTTTTCCGGGATAAAAATGGTTCTGCCTGTGTATACTTGCTTAAATTCTACAAGGATGACAATTCGAAGAGAACAGCCCAGCGGAAATGAGAGAGTGATTTAACGTCTTCCGGCAGGAGAGGGAGAGGAAGGTTAGTGTTGGACGTTGTAGCAAAGCTTAATCATCCCCACTTCTGTTTATGGTGCGTTTCTCTTGAAAGATGATAAACTAGAGGTCGGAGGACCTAAGTTGCCACGGGTCGTAGCGTGGCAATTACCCCGTAATCGCCCGACTTCGGTGACCCCAGAGATTGCATGAGAAAGCGTTTGATCAATGCTCCAAGCCACACAACTGCTTCACGCCAGGGCAGACAGAGGAGCCAGAATCTCTGACCTTCACCCCTCAATGTCTCATATGTCTAGAATGTGCAGGGGGTCCAGCGTCAGATCATCATGTACCATGCTCTAAAAATACATACGTCTCTGCAGAAGATGGCCTCTGTGCTTCCCCACGGCCTGGACATTTCCTAGAAATGCCAGAAATCCCTTCCGAAGATGTGGTGATTTGTTCTAGGAAGTGACAGGGCCCTTGGGTTCTCTTTCGATGAGATCTGGCCACCGCAAGCAGGAGTCCTAACAGCTGGATGGCAAGCTGCCCTTCCTAGAAATTGATAGCCGTGACAAAACTGGGCTTGCTAGAAGCCCCGGAGGCTATGTTGGGCTTCCCTGATGGCTCAGCTGGTAAAGAATCTGCCTACAATGGGGGAGATGTGGGTTCGATCCCTGGGTCAGGAAGATCCCCTGGAGAAGGAAATAGCAATGTGCTCCAGTATTCTTGGGCTTCCCTGGTGGCTCAGCTGGTAAAGAATCTGCCTGCAATGGGGGAGACCTGGGTTTGATCCCTGGGCTGGGAAGATTCCTTGGAGAAGGGAAAGGCTACCCACTCCAGTATTCTGGCCTGGAGAATCCCATGGACTGTACAGTCCATGGGGTCGCAAAGAGTCAGACACGACTGAGTGACTTTCACTTTCACTTTTCACTTTCATGGAGGAAAAAGGTTTTGACCAAGTGAATGAATGGGACTCTAAATCACTAATTTTGAAGACTGAATTCCAACATAAAACAATTCAGCGTTCATGATGTAAGTTCCTCCAGTGCCTGAGAATGGAAGGTTGTGTCAGTGGTTGCTGAATTTTAAGGCATCGTTATGATCAAACACAATTTCGAAGAATGTGTTTTAATTCTTCTAATAAGAGAAGATTACCTAATTAGAAAGTGTTTTCGGCAGGACCACATTAAAACCCATTCTGATGTCTCTTTCCTACTGTTTTAATTGTAGTTTATAAGGACAAATGCAAGCTGAAATAGTACCCTAAACCATTTCCTAGTGGTAGAAGAATATTTTCCTGAACCATAAAATATGGATTTGCCAACGTGGGGAGTTAATCACATGGCCCTACATTTTCTCTTATTTTGGCAGAGAAATAGAGGGTTCTTTCCAACATTGAACTCAACCCTCTGATTACCATGTGGCCCACTTTGGTTGCCAATATCTTGTTGCTCAGGGGCTCAGTTGTGTCTGACTCTTTGCGACCCTGTGGACCACAGCACGCCAGGCTTCCCTGTCCATCACCAACTCCCGGAGCTTGCTCAAACTCATGTCTGTTGAGTTGGCGATGCCACCCAACCATCTCATTCTCTGTGATCCCCTTCTCCTCCTGCCTTCAATCTTTCCAGCCAGTATCTTAGGTGTTGGAAAAGCAAGACACTGCCATCAAGCACAAAATGTGACACGAACATAGAGAAGACTGTGCCTTTTGATTTTTTTTTTTTTACATTACATGTGATATTACTAAGGATCATGTATTTATAATTTGCATGGGACTGAAGGAGGTTAGAAGACGCTTACTCCTTGGAAGAAAAGTTATGTCCAACCTAGATAGCATTTTCAAAAGCAGAGACATTACTTTGC
>SJYH01007108.1:54273-85393 GCA_006408735.1 Sylvicapra grimmia
AAGGAGATCCAACCAGTCCATTTTGAAGGAGATCAGCCCTGGGATTTCTTTGGAAGGAATGATGCTAAAGCTGAAACTCCAGTACTTTGGCCACCTCATGCGAAGAGTTGACTCATTGGAAAAGACTCTGATGCTGGGAGGGATTGGGGGCAGGAGGAGAAGGGGACGACCGAGGATGAGATGGCTGGATGGCATCACTGACTCGATGGATGTGAGTCTGAGTGAACTCCGAGAGATGGTAATGAACAGAGAGGCCTGGCGTGCTGCGATTCATGGGGTCGCAAAGAGTCGGACACGACTGAGCGACTGAACTGAACTGAAGGCTGAAAGAGCGTCAGGGAAGGGAGGGTGAAATATTATTTTATTTCTAGCCATTGGAAGTCCTTTAATGTTTTCATGACTGTGGGGTCATGTGTGTGTATACCTGTGTGTGTGTGTGTGTGTGTGTGTGTGTGTGTGCGTGTGTGTATACCTGTGTGTGTGCGTGTGTGTGTATACCTGTGTGTGTGCATGTGTGTATACCTGTGTGTGTGTGTGTACCTGTGTGTGTTCGTGTGTGTATACCTGTGTGTGTGTATACCTCTGTGTGTGCGTGTGTGTATACCTGTGTGTATACCTCTGTGTGTGCGTGTGTGTATACCTGTCTGTGTGCATGTGTGTATACCTGTGTGTATACCTCTGTGTGTGCGTGTGTGTATACCTGTCTGTGTGCATGTGTGTATACCTGTGTGTGCATGAGTGTATACCTGTGTGTGCGTGCATGTGTGTGTCTGAATTCATGCATTCACGTGCATGTGTGTGTCTGTATATGTTTGAGGATGCTTTTGTGTGTGTTAATTACGAGGGCTGAAATGTAGCGCTATGGTTGAGGAAGCCCGTGTCCACTGCACACTGGCGCTCGCCATGGGCACTTGCCTTGGACCTCTACAAGGTTTACACCACGTGAAGCTGCAGCTGCTGACCTTCAACACCCCCTGAAAGGAGCTCAGCGGGGACCACACACAGGAGGCACCTGTGCTCTGGGAAAGACTGGCAGGACAGGTCTTCAGAGAACTAGATATTTTCAGGAGCTGACTTGATGAGCCAAATTCTTGCATCTCCTTACGTCTAGAAAAGCGCTCAAGTCCTTCTTGGTGATTGATGACTGCTCCTCACGACTAGCAAACATTTTTCTACAAAAAATTATGTGTTTGATTGGCACGTATACCCCCTCCACCAAAGTAGCATCTATACTGGCCTCCCCCCTGCCTCTATGGAGCAGTCTTGCAGAGTTATCTGAGGTGCTGTCTCACGGGCTACAGCCCTCATTTTGCCCCAAAGAAAACTTAACTCTCACCTCTCATGTTCTGCTTTTTTTTTTTAAGGTGACAGGAGCCTTGGAAGGTTTGAAAAAAGTAGCTACCGTGCCTCTGAAAATTAGAGCGTCACGACTATAAGCAGCTGCCTCAGTGGGCTTCCCACGTGGTGCAGTGGTAAAGAAGATGTAAGTGCAGGAGATGTGAGAGACGCAGGTTCGATCCGTGAGTCAGGAAGATCCCCTGGAGGAGGAAATGGCACCCCACTCCAGTATTCTTGCCTGGAGAATCCCATGGATGGAGGGGCCTAGTGAGCTACAGTCCATGGAGCTGCAAACGACTAAAGACACACACACACACACACACACACACACACAAGCACACACACACACGCATAGAAGCTGCTTGTGTGTTTCACCCGCTTGGTGATTCTAGTCGAGTGAAAGGATGATAAGCAGAAACGTACAAGGTTTTGTGCTTAAAGCAAGTCGGTCAGTTTGTCACTTGATTGGAGAAGGAAATGGCAACCCACTCCAGTGTTCTTGCCTGGAAAACCCCATGGATGGAGGAGCCTGGTAGGCTGCAGTCCATGGGGTCGCACAGAGTCGGACACGACTGAAGCGACTTAGCAGCAGCAGCAGCAGCAGACAAGTGATGCTCAAACCTGTTGTCTTGGAAGGGATAAAACACCCTCTTTCTGTACAGCCTGCTCTAAAATGCCCGAGTACTTCTCATATTCCGGGGAGTTATTCTTCTGCACTTCAGAGAAGAAAAGTAAAGAACGTACTCAGAATCTCCCTTCCAGGATTGCAAGCATTTTTTTTTAACAAAAAGCTCATTTTTCTCCCAGGATACAGGGTGAGGAAATGACTCTTCTGCAAAGCTGGAGGCTCCAGTGTGTTCCCTGCCCCTCCCCGACTCCCCTCTGTGCTAAGCATCTTTGCGAGAGGCTTGAGTGTCTTGTAACCAGGCAGACTTCAATCACGTTAGGATTGTAAATGAATTCAGGCTGTAGCAGGTGCAGCAAACAGGTCTCTTTCTTGAGATACGACATCTGTGCCAACCTATGTATCTTGGAAGAAAGACAACTGTTCTTTACTTCTTATTGCCTCTGAGGCACTGTATCAAACACTCCACGATCAAATAAAGGATGAGACAGTGGGGAGTGGAAATGATTTTCAGTCCCATGCCTGATGGCGTTGTACACGATGGGTTTCACGGGAACCAGCTGGCATAAAACTCAGCATTCAGAAAACTAAGATCATGGCATCCGGTTCCATCACTTCATGGTGAAGAGATGCGGAAAAAATGGAAACAGCGGCAGACTTTACTTTCTTGGGCTCCACAATCACTGCAGACAGTGACTGCAGCTATGAAATTAAAAGACACTTCAGTTCAGTAACTCAGTCGTGTCTGACTCTTTGCGACCCCATGGACTGCAGCACGCCAGGCCTCCCTGTCCATCACCGACTCCTGGAGTTCACTCAAACTCATGTCCATCGAGTCAATGATGCCATCTAACCGACTCATCCTCTGTCGCCCCCTTCTCCTCCTGCCTCAGTCTTTCCCAGCATTGGGATCTTTCCCCATAAGTCAGCTCTTCGCATCAGGAGGCCAAAGTATTGGAGCTTCAGCTTCAGCATCAGTCCTTCCAATGAATATTCAGGACTGATGTCCTTTAGGATGGACTGGTTGGATCTCCTTGCAGTCCAAGGGACTCTCACGAGTCTTCTCCAACACCACAGTTCAAAAGCATCAATCGGCACTCAGCCTTCTTGATGGTCCAACTCTCACATCCATACATGACCGCGGGAAAAACCATAGCTTTGCTGGACGGATCTTTGCCAGTGGTGGGCGGGGGCTACTCTCTAGTTGCAGTGGGTGGGTTTCTCATTGTGGCGGCCTCCCTTTGTTGCTGAGCAGACGTTGTAGTCCACTCGGGCTTCAGTATTTGTGTTGCATGAACTCAGTAGTTGAGGTTCCTAGTCTCCAGGGCACAGGCTCATTACTTGCGGCATATGTGGGTTCGATCCCTGGGTCGGGAAGCTCCCCTGGAGACGGGAAAGGCTACCCATGCCAGTGTTCTGGCCTGGAGAATTCCATGGACTGTATAGTCCATGGGGTTGCAAAGAGTCCTGACTGAGCTTTCACGGGCTTAGTGGTGGGATCTTCTCAGATCAGGGGTGGAACCCGTGTCTCCTGCACTGGTGGTCTTTACCACTGAGCCACCAGGGAAATCCTTCATTCATTTTCTTACTCCATACAGCTGCATCCTTCCGTGGGCAGCCTCCCTCCCTCTCTCGGTCTCTCCCCATCCCTCCCTTGTCTCGCACTGTTGCAGAGAACAAAGTCTCACGCCAAAGGCCAGGTAGCACGCCTGCTTTTACAAGTCCGCAGCTCCCGGTCATGTGACCCTGTACCCAGCTCCCCACCTCGAGGTGGACGTACAGACGGTGCCTCCTTGGACGGTTGTGATCTGCTGTGATGAAGACACACACACAGCGGTACAGCAAAGTGGTTGCAGCCTGTGGATCACATGCCCTGCAGACTTTAGCATCTATGAATACGCCCGCACCTTTGCCCCGCCCTCCAGAAGACCTTGCGTCTCTTCTGCACAACAATCTCTTCCACCCTCCATGTTCACAACGTGGCCTCTGTGTTGATGTCTCCAGCCCTTGGCCCCTTTCCCTCTGACTCTTACTGAACTGAGGACTCAGAGCTTCTGTGACTGATGCCCCCTTAGCTTGGCATTGCTCATCTCGAATCTTCTCTGTGCCCTTGTACTTTCTTTCTGTCTTGGTGAAAATAATAGCCTCAGTCGCTCAGTCGTGTCCAACTCTTTGCAAAAAAATAAAGCTCGCCAGGCTCCTCTGATTCTCCAGACAAGAATACCGGAGTGGGTAGCCATTCCCTTCTGTGGGAGATCTTCCCGACCCAGGGATTGAACCTGGGTCTCTTGCATTGCAGGTGGATTCTTTACCACTGAGTCACTTGGGAAGCCCCTTACCACCCTCCTTCCTATCTGTTAAGTGTGGAGATTTTCCCACACTTGTTGAGCTTTCTCGGCTCTCATTTTATATTCATTCCTGGCTGTAACTACTTCCTCTTAGAAATAATTCCCAACCTACCCCCACCCCCAGCCTCCACCACGGACACTAGCTCTTACTCTGACCCAGAGTTGCAATAGGTGTTGTAAAGTGCTACACAGCTTCAACCCAACCCATCCCAAACAGAATGAATTAACCTCCCCATTTCCTGAGGGAAAGAAAAAAAAAAAATTACATCCACCCAAGTCTTCTCTTGTTTACTGGCTAAGTCATGTCCCTCTCTTCTGTGACCCCCTGTGGACTGTAGCCCTCCAAGCTTCTCTGTGCACAGGATTTCCCAGACAGGAAGACTGGAGTGGATTCCCGTTTCCTCCTCCAGGGGATCTTCCTGAGCCAGTGATCAAACCCACGTCTCCTGAGTTATACCACGAAGCCACTGGGGAAGCCCCAGACCACCTCTTACTCATGGGTAACTGCGTGACCATCTTCTGCTTCCCTTCATCTTAAAATATGTTATTGTCTTCTCTTTGTCTTACAAACTCTACATTTAATTTGTATCAAATTGTGTTGACTCCAGCGTAGAAATGTCTGTTGCATGGGTTATACCTTTTTGTCTTTTCATACTGTTTCATACTATTTCATACTGTTCATACTGTTGAGATGAGATGGTTGGATGGCATCACCAACGTGATGGACGTGAGTTTGAGCAAGCTCCGGAAGTTGGTGATGGACAGGGAAGCCTGGTGTGCTGTGGTCCATGAGGTCACAAAGAGTCGCAACTAAGCGGCTGAACTGAACTGAACTGACCTTGCGTGGGTACACGTTTATTGATTCCAGATGCGATTCTCTTCATTTTGGGTCTTGTTTTGGCTTATCTAGGTTATTTCTGATTGATCATCCTTCCTATAGATTCTCTTCTTCTCTCACCTATCCTGCAGACAAATCCTGGGACTTGCTTTCTCGATACGCATTCCTGACCCTTATCTTCCTCTCTGTGTTTCCTCTTCTCTCTGAATTTATGTTCTAGCCACATCCGATAACTTGCCATTTCCTCTCCTTGGGCACAAGCACGCATCTTGGCTCATGCTAACCATTGTTTTGAGTGCATTTTCTCCTGCCCACCCCTGCACCCCCG
Source organism: Sylvicapra grimmia (assembly GCA_006408735.1). Taxonomy (NCBI): domain Eukaryota; kingdom Metazoa; phylum Chordata; class Mammalia; order Artiodactyla; family Bovidae; genus Sylvicapra; species Sylvicapra grimmia. The sequence goes on from SJYH01007108.1 coordinate 59,751, forward strand.
CCACTAAAGTCTATCGGTTTTTTGCTGTTGCTGTTCAATCAGTAAATCATGTCCAACTCCTTGTGACCCCACGGCCTGCAGCACGCCCAGCCTCCCTGTCCATCACCAACGCCCGGAGTTTACGCAAACTCATGCCCATCGAGTGGGTGATGCCATCCAACCATCTCCTTCTAGTCATTCCTTTCTCCCCTTGCCAACAATCTTTCCCAGCATCAGGGTCTTTTTAAATGAGCTTGTTCTTCCCATCAAGTGGCCAAAGGATTGGAGCTTCAGCTTCAGCATCAGTCCTTCCAATGGATATTCAGGGTTGATTTCCTTTAGGATTAACCAGTTTGATCCGTTTTCTGATCCTGTCATAAAACGATGAAGACATACGTAGCAGCTTCAAACATCACACGTTTCTGTTCTCCCAGGAATGTAGGTCAGAAGTTTACGGTGTGTCTTTGGTTTTTTTGCTCTGCGTCCCGTAAGACTAAACTCACGGTTATGGAGGGCCAGAGATCTGATCTGGAGACTCAGAGGAAGAAACCCCTTCCTGGTGACGGGCAGAATTTGGCTCCTTCTGGCTGAGGGACTGAGTTCCCCATTTCCTTGCTGACTGTGGGCCAGCAGCCATGCCCTTCTGAGCTTCTCATAGCCCTCTGCGTGTGCCTTGCCATGTTGCCCCCTCTGTTTTCAAACCAACAAGCAGACCCTGAGTCCTTCTCACGCTTCTCATCTCTCTGCCTGCCATGGCTCTCCCACTTTCGAGCTAGAAAAAGGTGGGATTGGGTCCGCCTACGTAATGCAGGAGCATCTCCATATCTTGAGTGAGAGTCACTCCCTCGTGTCTGACTCTTTGCGACCCCACTGGCTATACAGTCCATGGAATTCTCCAGGCCAGAATACTGGAGTGGGTAGCCCTTCCCTTCTCCAGGGGAGGATCTTCCTGACCCAGGGATCGAACCCAGATCTCCCGCATTGCAGGCGGATTCTTTACCAGCTGAGCCACCAGGGAAGCCCTAACTTGACATATTTATCAGTACACGGGATCAGAGTGTGGACCTCTCTCCGGGGGCAGCATTTGACTTATGACAAAAAGCCCTGGTGATTTTTCAGAATGCANGATTCTTTACCAGCTGAGCCACCAGGGAAGCCCTAACTTGACATATTTATCAGTACACGGGATCAGAGTGTGGACCTCTCTCCGGGGGCAGCATTTGACTTATGACAAAAAGCCCTGGTGATTTTTCAGAATGCAGAGTCTGTTTCTGCAAAGTGGCATTAGCTTTGAAGCTTCCTTCAAGGTATAATTGTGATGTAATGTTTGCAAATGTCCTTTTCACGCAGCAAGGTTCTTTGTGGAATATTTAATTATAGAAGCTTATTTACAACTCTGCCTCCCACCACCAGTGATGAATTACAGGAGCTCTGAAACCAAACCCCGATCCCCTTGATATTTATATGTGGAATCTATCGCAACGCCTTATGTGTGTTTGTGACTTAAAATGAGTATGTTCTCCCAAAAATTTGCTGCAAGTTTCGTTAAGTACTTGCTGTGTCTGAGACGCTTTGATGTCCAGATCATGAGCAATTATATCAGTTAGGGAACCTCTAGGTGGTTCAGTGGCTCAGACTCTGAGCTGCCAACACCGGTGCCCTGAGTTCAATCCCTGGTTAGGGAACTAGACCCCACAGGACACAAGCAAGCGTTCACACAGTGCCAATAAAGTTGCTATGTGGAAAAACTAAGGCCCAGCACAGGGAGATAAAACAAACATTGCAAAAATAAAGAGCTGCTTTTTAAAAATTAAAATAATAAAGGTATCAATTAATACAAACCGTGACAGGTAAGGCTTCGCAGCTGGCTCAGTGGTACACAATCCGTTTGCCAGTGCGGGAGACCTGGGTTGGATCCCTGGGTGGGGAAGATCCCCTGGAGGAGGGCATGGCAACCCACTCCAGTATTCTTGCCTGGAGCATCCCATGCACGGAGGAGCCTGGCGGGCTACAGTCCATGGGGTCGGACATGACTGAAGCAAGTAAACAGCATGACAACAGGTAACTCTTCCTAAGAGCTACTCACATTGATACTGACTGTGATTTGACGTAGAAGCAGAAATGCCCGCACACTCACTGTGTCCATTGTGTACTTGTTGAATAACAACAAACCACAACCCAAAGGGCTTGGAGGGAGACATCTTCATCCTCTCACAGTCACCGTGGGTCAGGAACCCGGGCATCGGGTCCTTCACACGATCCAAGCATGATTTCTCACGAAGCTGCAATTCACGTGTCAACCAGGGCTGAGATGTCATCTGGAGGTTTGACGGGGAAAGCAATCAGCTGATACACGTGTTGGAAAATTGAGTTCCTCCCCCACTTTTGTTTGTTCCTTCCCTGGGACACAGCTGCAGCCTGGAGGTTTTCTTCTTCCCAATGTATGAACGGGGAAGGCAAAATAAAACCAAAGACAACAGCAGCAGTGACAGAAACCTCACACTTATTAACATCACCGCTGACGTTATTCAGTTCAGTTCAGTTCAGCTGCTCAGTCGTGTCCAACTCTTCGCGACCCCGTGGACCGCAGCACACCAGGCCTCCCTGTCCATCGCCAACTCAGAAATGAATTATTTAAGTGTTGGGAGCCCATCAAGTTTGTAGTGGCAGATGTAAGACGTCTGAAATTCTCATTTTTTTTTTTTTTCCTGCAACCTTGAATTTGTCACTGGCAACAAATATTGTCAGTTGTTTTCCATGAAGTGACAGGTTCACTTTCTTCAATTTCGAGAGAATGTCTGCCACATACCCGGGTCTGAATGGCCATAGATGGTCTGTCAGTCATTGTGTCAAGGAAAAATGGGAGCTACTGTTTTTCCTTGCTTCTCAAACAGTGGCCCGCTGTTTTTTTTTCCCCCTCCTGGAGACAGACATTGAACTTCATTGGGAAAGGGAAGAGCTTTACATATGCATCCCATTTCTTCATGCATATACATCCCATTTCTAGATATTTAAGAAACTCGGCTATGTTGACCGCTTCATCTGAAGCATTCTAGGGAATGAATTCCCTGTCAGTCCAGTGGGTGAGATTCTGAGCTTCCAATGCAGGGGGCCTCAGGTTCAATCCCTGGTCAGGGAACTAGCTCCCACATGCCACAACTAAAGTTCTCCTAGCTGCAATGAAGACAGCAGATTTTGCTTGCTGCCTCTAAGACCCAGTGCAATCACATAAACAAGCATTACGAAGATACACGACATTCTGAAATGAAACTGACATTCTTATATTCCAGAGCATGGTGGTGATGAATATTACTACACTCTGCATTCAGTGCCGTGATGACTGGTAAGGTGCCAACAGTTTTCCCAACTTTGGCACCGTTGGTACAATTGCCAGCAAGGTGGAAATGGTCCATGACAATTCCATATATGACAAAGGTGGGTGTGTTCTCAGTGATCTTGTGAAATATTTCCCAGACTCCAAGGTGTGTGAGGTCCATGCTGCCAACCCCTGCATGGGGATGCAGGAGACAGTATCCTTGAGTGATGCTTGACAAGATCATGAAAGTTAGCATGGACTTGGCTCAGAACCTGCATTCTCTCCCATCAGCTCTGCAGCTAAAACTCTAAATTCATCATTGCCTTGATCTCCAGTCTCTTCTCTGAACACCAAAACAAAGCAAAACTTCTCAGCTTCGAAACTTGTTCCTGGCTATTTCTGTATCTGTCAAACTTAGGTCTTCAGAGCCTTCTGAGTTTTGGGTGGTGGTGTTCTTATCGCTTTTAATTTTCTTGTAGTTAATTCATTTGCTTGTAGCTTTTACTCGTTTGAAAGTGAAAGTGTTAGTCACTTGGTCATGTCCAACTCTTTTTTTTTTTGACCCCATGGACTATAGCCCGCCAGCCTCCTCCGTCCATGGGAGACTTTGCAAGAGTAAATAGTGCAAAGATCTTTGTTAAATAAAGATCAAGAAATATGTACCATCTAAAGAAACTGCACAGAAAATAAAGATGCAGTTAAGCGTATAAACCCCATGGAGGATGCAGCTGTCCTTGTGTTTCTAATAAAAAAAAGGGAATTGGAAAGGGAAACAAATGGAAACAGTCTTTTAATTCCCTTCTCCTGAAACGCACCTTGAAAAGCTCACAGAGATAAATGTCACAGGCAATACTAGCAAATGTAAATAAAAGCAGTATGAGAGAGAGAGAAATAGATGTTTAAATGAAGATTGATTGAATAACAGCGTACCTCTAAAAGCAAGTGTTTGAGAATTGCCCTTTCATCAATCCAGTTTGCATTGGGACACACTCTTAAAATGTAGTTGTCTCCCTAACTGTTCATGGCCACGCTGTGTTCCCATCTTAAAGCTTGTTTTGCATAATGTGGGTTGGAGATCTGTATGAATTCCTTATTAGGGACCGTGTTCTATCCCGGGTGCTATTAACTCCACGTCTGCCTAAGACCTAATTTGCCGCATGCTCCCTGAGCTGCTTGTCTGTGATGAAGACCTGACTTGACATCCTAGCAGAGATGGAAGAGTTTTGGGGTTCTAGCAACCAAGCTGTGGGGGTGAGGAAGGGAGACACCCCCTGACACCTCTCCAAGCCTCAGTTACTTCTTCTGGGAAATGGGAATAAAACATTTGCAGCTAGGTTATTTGAAGGGATTCCAAGGTGGCACAGTATAGAGAATCCCCTTGCCAGTGCAGGAGACACAATAGACACAGGTTCGATCCCTGGGTCTGAAAGATCTGCTGGAGAAGGAAATGGCAACCCACTCCAGTATTCTTGCCTGGAAAATTCCATGGATGAAGGAGCCTGGTAGGCTACAGTCCATGGGGTCACAGAGTCGAACACGACTGAGCGACTTCACTTTCTTTTCTAACCGTGTAGGAAGGCTCCCTTTTCTCCACACCTTCTGTAGCCCGTGTCATTTGGAGACTTTTTGATGGTGGCCGTTCTGCCCGACGTGGGGTGATGCCTCATTGTGGTTTTGACTTGCCTTTCTCTGGTAACTAGCGATGTGGGGCATCCGTTCATGTGCCTGTTGGCCATCTGTACGTCTTCTGTGGACAAATGTCTATTCTGATTGCTCATTTTTTGGATTATATTGTTTGTCTTTTTTTTTTTTTTTACATAGGGCTGCTGTCTCAGCTGTCCTGGAATCTAACTTTTAAAACGATGTAAATAAACTTATTTACAAAACAGAAACAGACTCACAGATTGCAAAAAACAAAGCAAAACAAAACAAAACAAACTTACAGTTACCACTGGGGAAGTGTGGTGGGGAGGGATTAATGACAAGATTGGGGTCAACCTGCACACACACTGCTATGTATAAAATAGGAAACTAGCGAAGACCATCATGAGAAACGCTGGACTGGAAGAAACACAAGCTGGAATCAAGATTGCTGGGAGAAATATCAATAACCTCAGATATGCAGATGACACCACCCTTATGGCAGAAAGTGAAGAGGAGCTAAAAAGCCTCTTGATGAAAGTGAAAGAGGAGAGCGAAAAAGTTGGCTTAAAGCTCAACATTCAGAAAATGAAGATCATGGCATCCGGTCCCATCACTTCATGGGAAATAGATGGGGAAACAGTGGAAACAGTGTCAGACTTTATTTTTTTAGGCTCCAAAATCACTGCTGATGGTGACTGCAGCCATGAAATTAAAAGACGCTTACTCCTTGGAAGAAAAGTTATGTCCAACCTAGATAGCATTTTCAAAAGCAGAGACATTACTTTGCCGACTAAGGTCCGTTTAGTCAAGGCTATGGTTTTTCCTGTGGTCATGTATGGATGTGAGAGTTGGACTGTGAAGAAGGCTGATCGCCGAAGAATTGATGCTTTTGAACTGTGGTGTTGGAGAAGACTCTTGAGAGTCCCTTGGACTGCAAGGAGATCCAACCAGTCCATTTTGAAGGAGATCAGCCCTGGGATTTCTTTGGAAGGAATGATGCTAAAGCTGAAACTCCAGTACTTTGGCCACCTCATGCGAAGAGTTGACTCATTGGAAAAGACTCTGATGCTGGGAGGGATTGGGGGCAGGAGGAGAAGGGGACGACCGAGGATGAAATGGCTGGATGGCATCACGGACTCGATGGAGGTGAGTCTGAGTGAACTCCTGGAAATGGTGATGGACAGGGAGGCCTGGCGTGCTGCGATTCATGGGGTCGCAAAGAGTCGGACATGACTGAGAGACTGAACTGAACTGAACTGAAAAATGCAGCTGTCCCCACGACTTACCTCCTTTCCGCAAGAAAACATTCCCAGAGGAATTGCATTGACCAAGCGTGCCCTCAGTGATTTCTCCTCGGTCCCCCGCACAAGTCTAACCTGACCCCGTCTGCTCACCCTGTCACGGGCTTCCATCCTGGCCTAGGCTTATGGAAGGTCTTGACGACCTTTTCGTCTTAATAGCCTCTTCCTGGAAAAAGACCCTACGGGTCTGATCTCCTCTTGGATAACTCTCCATGGCATGCCAGGTCTGCAGATGCCAGAAGGCTTGTCATCCCTTCACGGGCAACCGTGTAGATCTCAGGTTGCGAGATAGATATGCCACGCTTGGGTGATTCTTCAGGGACTCTGCCTTGAATATTCAGGACTTAACGTCTCCTGCAAAAGTCCTAGCCCCTCCTTGCCTGGCCTCTGTACAGCATTCCCCCCCCCCCGCAACCCCCCGCCACCAAAGGAGTTGAAAAAGAGGCTGATTCAGTTGGTTTCCATAATTCTCATGCATTATTAATTTACTTAACCAAAAAGAAGGGGGGGGCGTAAGAACTCATGTGCTCATCAAGATTGATTGGAATCCTTAATGGAGGTTTAAATGAAGAGTTGTTGCCACATAGCTTCTACCCAATGGCACCAACTGCTGGAAGGACCGATTCATGGTCTCCCAGTTGTACGAACAGTCATCCACGAATATCATGTCTAATGATCTCAGACAAGCCGCCTGGGAAGCGAAAGTCTGCACACCCATCGACACTTGTTGTGCTTAATTGAAATTAATTGGAATAAATATGTGTCAAATAGTTAGACTCGGTAACCTAATTTTCATGGAATGGTGGAACTGCCGTTTATGTACAATCGGCCTGGTGGTTTTTTTCTTCTTTATAAGTGGGTCTTTTGACCGTGTCTTTTCATGACAGTGTGTTTTTCCTATGCCGGGGCTCTCCTACTTTTCCGAAGGTAAGGTCCAGGATTTCTTTGCAAATGGGAAAAGAGTGTGTCCATTAGTGGTGACGGTACTGGTGCTCAGGCATGTCCGACTCTTTGGGACCCCACGGATGGGAGCCCTCCAGGCTGCTCTGTGCATGGAATTTTCCAGGCAGGAATACTGGAGTGGGTTGCCATTTCCTCCTCTCGGGGATCTCCCCGACCCAGGGATCAAACGTGGGTCTCCTGCATTGCACACAGATTCTTCACCATCTAAGCCACCTGGGAAGATCCGTGTCCATTAGATCATGTCGAAAAAATAGTGAAGGCAAAGAGGACTCGATGCTTCACACTAACAGGCAGCTGTTATGTGAAGGCATTATTGCATAGATGCTGAATAAATATGTCTGAAGTGAATAAAATTGGTAATGAGGCTCTTGACCTTGGCATTCTGCATTCCTATGAACACAGCCGCAGACAACTGCCAGGCAGGCTCAGTATATTCTGAGAACTTATTGCTCATGAAAGACTTATGCATAGGCATGTATTACTGGGTTAGTACAAAATCCAGCCTTGGCTGTGACCTTGGAAAGAGTGCATATGATTCCTATATTCCTATGTATAATTCATGTCCAACTCTTCACGACCCCATGAACTATATAGCCCTCCAGGCTCCTCTGTCCGTGGGATTCTCCAGGCAAGAATGCTGGAGTGGGTTGCCATTTCCTCCTCCAGGGGACCTTCCTGACCCAGGGATTGAACCCAGGTCTTCTGCAGTGGCAGGCAGATTCTTTACCACTGAGCCACCTGGGAAGCCCATATTCCTATATACATTTTCTAAATACTACATGTCATCATTATCAGGCAGGACACCCGCCATGCTCATCCAGATACTGTCCTTGCAGAATCTGGGATATATTACGTGTCACACTGTCAGAGTCCTGTGTGCCCCTGTGCTGTTATATNTCTGATTTCGGTGTTGACCATCTGGTGATGTCCACGTGTAGAGTCTTCTCTTGTGTTGTTGGAAGAGGGTGTTTGCTATGACCAGTGCATTTTCTTGGCAAAACTCTATTAGTCTTTGCCCTGCTTCATTCCGCATTCCAAGGCCAAATTTGCCTGTTACTCCAGGTGTTTCTTGACTTCCTACTTTAGCATTCCAGTCCCCTAGAATGAAAAGGACATCTTTTTTGGGTGTTAGTTCTAAAAGATCTTGTAGGCACTGGGAAATTCATCGTGACGCTAACATTCTTGGTACATTAAGGACCCATGCTAAGGGACTTCCCCAGTGGTCCAGGGGGTTAAGACCCCATGCATCCACTGCAAGGGACACGGGTTAAATCCCTGGTCAGTGAACTAAGATCCCACAAGCCTTAGGGGAGGGCCAGAAAAAGCACTCATGTTGACTGATTCCGGAAATTTCACCAGCATGTGGATAATCATATGTGAATACCATTCATTGTTATTGTTGTTCTCTGATTAAGTCTGTCCCTGATGGCTTGGTTGGGAAAGAATCCGCCTGCAAAGCAGGAGACCCCGGTTCGATCCCTGGGTTGGGAAGATCCCCTGGAGAAGGGAAAAGCTACCCACTCCAGTGTTGTTGGGCTTCCCTGGTGGCTCAGCTGAGAAAGAATCTGCCTGCAATGTGGAAGACCTGGGGTCGGTCCCTGGGTTGGGAAGATCCCCTGGAGAAGGGAAAGGCTACCCACTCTAGTATTCTGGCGTGGAGAATTCAATGGACTGTATAGTGCATGGGTTACAAAGAGTTGGACACGACTGAGCAACTTTCACTTTGCTACTGAGTCTATCATACGTATATCCATGAGCTTATTAACATGTTTTTGTATCCTGTGGATGGACACGTGGTTGATACATAGAAAGACTATTACTTTTGCAGCCACTCCTGGTGACTGTTGACATGCACACATTCAGTGTCACCAACTGCCAGCTCTGAAAACACAGCCTGATATCCTCAGAAAGCTGGAATCTATCTGGATACTTCAAATTTCTTTGTGCTAAGTTGTCAGCAACCTATCCATCTTTTTCTCACTTATAAAGTCATCAAACTATATATGACTGTGCGTTCAGTCAGTAAGTCACGTCTGACTCTTTGCGACCCCATGGACTGCAGCCCACCAGGCCTCCCTGTCCATCACCAACTCCCGGAGTTTACTCAAACTCACGTCCATCGAGTCAGTGATGCCATCCAACCATCTCATCCTCTGTCGTCCCCTTCTCCTCCTGCCCTGAATCTTTCCCAGCATCAGGGTGTTTTCCAAAGACTGGGCTCTTTGCATCAAGTGGCCAAAGTTTTGGAACTTCAGCTTCAGCATCAGTCCTTCCAATGAATATTCAGGGTTGATTTCCTTTAGGATGGACTGGTTNCTGTCCATCACCAACTCCCGGAGTTCACTCAGACTCACGTCCATCGAGTCAGTGATGCCATCCAACCATCTCATCCTCTGTCGTCCCCTTCTCCTCCTGCCCTGAATCTTTCCCAGCATCAGGGTGTTTTCCAAAGAGTGGGCTCTTTGCATCAAGTGGCCAAAGTTTTGGAGCTTCAGCTTCAGCATCAGTCCTTCCAATGAATATTCAGGGTTGATTTCCTTTAGGATGGACTGGTTTGATCTGGTTGTAGTCCTTGTAGGGAGTAGACTTAAGGAAATCAGGGCTAAGCATTTGTGAAAGGTTGGCAGACGAATTGGCATCAAGACTGTCCTGTGGGAAGTTCACAGAAACAGTCCAAACAGGGGAGAGAGTCGCGGCCAGCTTGTCAGTCATCTGGTAGGTGCTGTGGTTCTCTGAGTCTCTTTGGTTCAGGATTCGACCTGTTGGGTGAGTCAAAAAACAACCCCGGAAAGTTGAAGGAGAGCATCTTGCAAGAACCTCAGACTTTTGGGCCAATAGCAGAACTGTGTCAAAATGCTTCACGCTAGGGACTTCCCTCGTGATCTAGCAATTGAGCTTCCAATGCAAGAGGTGCAGGTTCAAGCCCTAGTCGGGGAACTAAGTCCTGCATGCCACAAAATGTGGCCAAAAAAAATTCACACTACATTTGGGGTGTCTGGGTGAGTGAGGGGGAGTCCCTTTAATTATTTTCTGTGTGGCCTTGTCTTATTGTCCAGACTCCCATGTCCAGTGATGCTGAGAGAAAAAAGAAAAGGCTGCTGGGACGTGCCAACCCCGCGGAGCTGCTCATGGGGTCCCCACCTTGGCCAACGCTCTTGTTGCTTCCCTTCCACCAGTTTCACTTTTCTTTCTTGTTTGGGGTGTTCTGTTCTGCCCTCCTCCAGTGTGGGATAACTCCCCCTGTTCCCCGCCAAGGGCAAAGGAATATCTGATCAGGGCAAGAAGCCACCACTGACCTTCCTTCCAGGAAGGAATCGCTGACTCTCACTGGAGCAAAGTGTGATATATATGGGCACTCAGAGCCCTTGGAGGGCTGGGAGATTTCTCTGGACCAGTTTCTCGGGTGGTGTTCACTTTGTGAGCCCTAGCCAGCCCGCCCTCGCTCTCCACTGTGACTGCCTCTGCCTTGGACGTCTGTCTCAGCTTCAGGAGTCTCCCCGGCTCATCAAGGCCTTAGAGATTCTTCCCTGGTGTTCCAGTGGTTAAGACTCCACCGTCCCATGCAGGGGACGAGGGTTCGATCCCTGGTCGGGGAATTAAGATCCCACAAGCTGCAAGGCCATAAAAACCCAAACTGTATAATAGAAGCAGCCTCATAACAAATTCAATAGCAATGTGAAAAATGGTCCACATTAAAAAAAAAATCTTTAAAAAAAAAAGGTCTTAAAGGTGTCAACACACCCACATCTCGACTCTCTGACTTCCACACCACCCACACTGACCTCTCTCTCCTTTCTTCCATAGTTCTTGCTCCTGACACCTACAGCTCTATTTCATCCTTCGTGAAACATGTTTTGAACTTAGAAAGCCTTTTCCTTCGCTCTCAATGCCTAGCGTGCAAAACGAGAGTGTCTCTAGAGATTGAAACACGTCCACTTTGCAATCCAAGCCAAGTGCTGACATCTTTGCCCTGGGGGGTGCATGCCTTCTTCCAAAGTCATCGAATCCACTGTTTTTACTGGATAGTTTCACGAGGGTGAACTAAGGGGGATAGGAAAAATAGCCAGCTTTAATATTTCCAGTAGACTGTTAGGTTTGTATTTGAAGATATGTGTATCTCCTATCCAATCCCTGAATCCTACTCTATAGCTAGTTATTAAAATAAGCCCATTTTACATATTTCTAGTTAGCATAAGTGGCAGTTTTCAACTCTAATCTTCCAGAGGAGAAAATGGTTTGAAAAGGTGCGTAAGTAATGAAGATGCGAAGTTGTCAATCTTTCTTTGGAGACAATGGGTGGAGTTGTCTATTTTTTTCAGCATACAACTTACCTAATACATGATATGTCAAAGTCATATCCAAGGAAGTTATGGAAGTAAACATCCAGGACAAAAGTCTGTTCATGAGGTAACATGGGGAGGGAATTTTAAGACAGTGAAAAATCTGGCTTAAAATTCAACATTCAGAAAACTAAGATCGTGGCATCCAGTCCCATCACTTCATGGCAAATAGAAGGGGAAAAAGTGGAAACAGTGACAGAATTTATTTTCTTGGGCTCCAAAATCACTGCAGACAGTGACTGCAGCCATGAAATTAAAAGACAGATACTCCTTGGAAAGAAAGCTATGACAAACCTAGACAGTGTATTAAAAAGCAGAGACATGACTTTGCTGACAAAGGTCTGTCTAATCAAAGCTGTGTTTTTTTGCAGTAGTCATGTATGGCTGTCAGACTTGGACCATAAATAGGACTGAACGCTGATGAATTGATGCTTTTGAATTGTGCTTCTGGAGAAGACTCTTGAGAGTCCCTTGGACATCAAGGAGCTGCAACCAGTAAATCCTAAAGAAAATAAACTCTGATTACTCATTGGAAAGACCAATGCTGGAGCTGCAATACTTTGGCCACTTGATGCAAAGAGTTGACTCATTAGAAAAGACTCTGATGCTGGGAAAGATTGAAGGCAGGAGGAGAAGGGGATGACAGAGGATGAGATGGTTGGATGGCATCAGGACTCAATGGACATGAGCTTGATCAAACTCTGGGAGTTGGTGAAGGACAGGGAAGCCTAGTGTGCTGCAGTCCAGGGGGTCAGATTCACCTTGGGATCCGAAATCACTACAATGTCAGACTCATCTGAGCAACTGAACACCAACAGCAACCGGGGTCAATTAGGAGATTTTTGTCCTCTAAAAAAATTCTAATATTTAGTATCCTGGTAGAGTGTCTTTGTAGCTTGTGGTGGGCCCAAGTCCTCACCCCAGCTTCAGAGCTTCCTCGATGGACTTCCACCTCTGTGTTCTTGGATGGTGGTGGTTTCCTTGCTAAGTCGTGTCCAACTCTTGCGACCCCATGGACTGTAGCCCACCAGGCTCCTCTGTCCATGGGATTTTCCAGGTAAGATTACTGGAGTGGGTTGCCATTTCCTTCTCCAGGGGATCTTCCTGACCCAGGGATCGAACCTGGGTCTCCTGCATTGCAGGCAGATTCTTTACCGCCTGAGCTATGGGGGAAGCTTTGCTCTTTAGGTTAGCTTATTCAGCCCATCCAGGTTTGTCAGCCTTGGAGAGGTAAAAGGCACCCACTCATGACCTCTCGCTGTACCTCATGGGGTACTAGCCATCCTTTCTGCTCTGACCCTGGTATTACTCAGAGCCTCACTTTTCCTCCTCATCCCTCACTTTCTGCTTGGCTAGAATAGCCCCTATTTGCCTCTCCACCTTCCCGAGAACATAGGAACTAAGAAGCAAGTTACGTGGAGTTTTCCAGGGGGAAGGTAGACAGTGTCACACCACGTGGTCTTCCGTCTCTCACTTCCGCCTCCACCCCCAAGCAGCACTGTGTGTTCTAAGACACGTGGCCCCCACACGTGGCATGACTGAGACCTGAGCCCCATTCACAGTCTTTGGTTCAAAGTCCTGGCTGTTCCTACGCTCCCTGTGTGACCCTGGGCACGTGGCTTCATCTCTCCAAATCTTTCTCGCAAGATCTGAAGACCCTTCCAATGATCTTGACCTCCCCGGCAAGGTCAGAGTACTTGCCACTTGCCAACATCAGAACTTCCACCTGCAGGACACAGGGCCTGGGGCAGGTGACATCCTCAGCCAGTCATGATTATCCTTTTCTTCTGGAGACGTACAATAATCTCTTCCCAGCTGTCTACTCCCTCTGTGTCATGCTTCTCCCCAATATCCACTCCACGTGTACTTTCTCAGTAGCTTTGTTAAAAATTTTTATTGGAGGCTAATTACAATATTGTAGTGGTTTTTGCCATACATTCACATGAATCAGCCATGGGTGTTCATCTTTTTGCAGAATGGATCCTTCTATCTAGAGAGCAACTTGTAAAATCTTTTCATTTTGGAACATTTAGCCTTTCAAGGTGAGTATCCTTCATACTGGGCTTCCCTGGTGGCTCAGCTAAAGAATCCACCTGCCAATGCAGGAGACGTCGGTTCCATCCCTGGGTTGGAAAGATTCCCTGGAGTAGGAAATGACAACCCACTCCAGTATTCTTGCCTGGAGAATCCCATGGATAGAGGAGCCTGGCGGGCTGCAGTCCGTGAGGTTGCAAAGAGTCAGACATGACTGAAGCGACTTAACCACAACCATGCTTCACAGCTGTGGCTTTCAATCAGCGGAAAATCGTGCTGATTCATATGAGGCTGGTGGAAGAGAAGGAAGGTTTTTTCACTTCATTGTTGACATCTGCTTAGCGGCGGGAAAATTCATCAAGGGGAACTGGTGCGAATATGCCAAAGGAATTGTGCTGCGAGTCGGGTTATTGGAAGGTTTTCTATGGGTGTAAAAATCCGTGCATCAACCATCTTTAAGTATCATGGCCTGTCTGCTGATAACCGTGAACACAACGCAGTATCTGCTGGTGGAACTACTTTAGGACTCAGAAAAATGTCTGTGCGTGTGTTACAGTGGAACCCAGGAATCAAGAGTTGAGAAGGCATCATCCAGTGGGTGGGTATGAAGAAGAACTTAGAGAGCACGCTGAGAGAGCACGGGGAGTGGGAGAGAGAGAGAAATACAGTAGGGAGAGGTATTTTTAACAGAAGAATGCAAACAGATTCACTTAATGTATGCCCACCCCTCAAGCTTTCCCCCAAGCCCGACACGCTGAGGTAAAACCCCTGGTTTACCTTGAAAATCATTCCCTCAATTTAATTCTTCTTTGTTTGGCACACCTGGAAGTTTCCTAATTTCTGCCAGAAATTGTAGAAAGGCTACAGTCATAGCCAGACTGTTGCAAAGCCCTTCCTTTGCTACATTCAGTGTATTTGTATCCTTCTGATTACCACCAGTTCAGTTCAGTTCAGTTCAGTCGCTCAGTCGTGTTTGACTCTTTGCGACCCCATGAATTGCAGCACACCAGGCCTCCCTGTCCATCACCATCTCCCGGAGTTCACTCAGACATGTCTATAGAGTCGGTGATGCCATCCAGCCATCTCATCCTCGGTCGTCCCCTTCTCCTCCTGCCCCCAATCCCTCNATGGTAGCCCACCAGGCTCCTCTGTCCATGGAACTCTCCAGACAAGAATACTGGAGTGAGTTGCCAAGCCCTCCTCCAGGGGATCTTCACCACCCAGGGATCGAAGCCAGGTCTCCTGCATTGCAGGCACGTTCTTTACCATCTGAGCCATCAGGGAAGCTCCCCAAAGTGACACTCACTCAGTCGTGTCCGACTGTTTGCGACCCCCATGGACTGTAGCCCACCAGACTTCTCTGTCCATGGAATTCTCCAGACAAGAATACTGAAGTGAGTTGCCATGCCCTCCTTCAGGGGACCTTCCTGACCCAGGGATTGAACCCAGGTCTCTTGCATTACAGGCAGATTCTTTACCATTGATCCGCCACTTGATAGACTTCCTAAACCCATCTGATAGAGCAGCCAGTGTGGTGTGGGTCAGATTTGGACTGTGAGAGCATTTGCTAACGTTCTCCATTTATATTCCAAGGTTTATACCGAAGAACAGATGCTCTAGCTGTGAATGTTTTCATGGATCTTCCTCTTGGACACTTACCAGTCTACACGTGCCTGGGACATTTTTGGTTGCTTCGTGTACCCCTAATCTTTGAAGTCCTCACGAGCAGAGCCAGGATGCCGCTCTAGCAGAAACCTGAGCTGCAGTCTTCTGAATCCATGCAGAATCCCGTGGATGCTCTGCATTGGGGTGTATGACTCCAGGTGGTACTTCATTCTTCAGGGTGAATCTCCTCACAGTCAAAACACAGAGGAGTCTGAACCAGCTCAGAGGCCAGTGACTGGCACTCTGAAAGCACTTTTTTTTTAAAAGCTTTTTGTATTGGGGAGTATAGTTGATTTATAATGTTGTATTAGTTTCAGGGGTACAGCAAAGTGCATCAGTGACACGTAGACATATATCCACTCTTTTCTAGATGCTTTCCCATATGCACCATTAGACGGTATTGAGTAGAGTTCCCTGTACTGTATAGTAGGTCCTTATTAGTTACTAATAAGGTCCTTATTAATAAAGACCTCTGTCCTCTGTCCTCCACTGTCTTCCAGAGTTTGCTCAAGTTGATGTCCATTGGGTTGGTGATGCTACCTAACCAGGCATGCTGACACCTTCTCAAAGCTTGTGGCCAGGTCATGCCTAGATCAGTACAGGTCTCAGTGGAACTTCCACTGAGTAAAGTCTTGACAGGTGAACTAAATCCAGTTGCCAATTTTAAAAAAGTTTCTTAACACGGGAAAGATTATAGATGTAGATATACAGACATGCACACTTTGTCCACAATTTTTGTTAAGGAGGTGTATAGGCATTGCTTTGCCGTTTTTCCAAAGTATTATGAAAAGAAATGGATTCTCTCCACATGGCATGCTACCTTGTAGCTTATACCTTGCTGTGCAAACAGGCATTGCTCTTGCAAATTTCTCCTCTGACACAACTCTTATGAAAATAAGAAATGATTTGTAATGTCTTTTGAAGCTTCTCAGATGCCTCAGTGCTAAATAATCTGCCTGCAGTACAGGAGACGCACGTTCCATCTCTGGGTTGGAAAGACCCCCTGGAGAAAGGAATGGCACCCACTCCAGTATTCTTGCCTGGAGAATCCCATGGGCAGAGGAACCTGGTCGGCTATGGTCCTTGGGGTCGCAAAGAGTCGGATAGAACTGGCCACGCCCAGGCGCACAACGTCCCTTGAATATTCATTGTGAAGGATGTAATAAGCAATTTAATAGACTATATAACCTTTTCCGAAGGGTAGAAAATAGTGTTATCCATATGTTTCAGGTAATGATATCCATAGAACTTATTTCTTTCAAATAATAAGTGATTCTAGAGAGAAGCTTCCAAGTTAAGCCAGGGACATTTATGCTGACGGTCTTTCATTAACATTTTGTTCAGTTGCCAAGTCGTGTCTGAATCTTTGTGACCACACAGACTTCAGGCCTCCCTGCCCCTCACCATCTCCTGGAGTTTGCCTAAGAACATGTTCAAATTGAATAGGAGATGCCAACCAACCATCTCACCCTCTGTCACCCTCTTCTTCTTCTGCCTCCAGTCCTGCCCAGCATCAGGGTTTTCTTGCAATGAGTCAGCAGTTCACATCAGGTGGCCAAGGTTGTCGATTTATCAACTTGTTTGAGCACCTAGAACTGTGTGTTGTATGTAGTGTGTGCTCCATAAGTATTTGTTGAATGAATGAACCTGTCAATGAATGAGTTAATCACAGGGCTTGGGGAAGGGGGGGAGTTGATCCAATGATGGGAAGATGTCCTCAAGTCTGATATTGGAAATCTACCTTGCACCTCAATGGCAGCAGTGGAAGACAGAAATGGCATCTGAAAGGGAGTTCTTTGAGAAAAATTCAGCTTGTGAGTGGGTTGCCAGAAAGGACTCCTGGATGACAGCATAGTTTCATATGAGCAGCGTGGTGGTCTGGAAGCCAAGATTCAGAAAAGGGAAAGAGAGTACATTTTCATGAAGTTAAAAACCAAAAATGACTGGAAATTCACCAAGGGAAGACCTAGGGGCACAAGATGGAGCTGTGGTGAGAATTCACTCAATGAATCAAGTTAGGAAGCATCCTGCCAATATCCTCTGGGGGAAACTGAGGAAATCTTTGAGCATTCCCATTAGAATGAGACAATAAGGAGAAAACCGATTCCTCCCCTCACCTCAAAGATGTCCATGTTTGAATCCTCGAAACCTGTGAAGAAGCTACCTTGCATGGACCCCTCCATCCCCAATCCCGAGCCTCTGGAAGAAGTTACTTGTGAACAGGACCTTGAAGGTGTGAGAAAGTTAAGGAACTTGCATTGTATGGAGGCTATCCCAGCTTAAGTCCACAAGGGTACTTGTAAGAGGGACCCTTCCGACTCTTTGCGACTCCATGGACTGTAGCCTACCAGGCTCTGAGGAGCCTCTCAGTCCATGGAATTTTTCAGGCAAGAGTACTGGAGTGGGTTGCCATTTCCTTCTCCAGGGGATCTTCCCAACCCAGGGATCGAACCTGGATCTCTCGCACTGCAGGCAGACGATTTACCGTCTGAGCCATGAGGGAAGCCTTCGTAAGAGGGAGGCAGGAGCTTCAGAGTCGGAGAAGGAGTTGTGAGGATGGAAGCAGAGATCAGGAAAAAGCATGACTCGGGGACTTCTTGGTGGCCCACTGGCTAAGACTCCACACTCCCAATACAAGGTTCTATCCCTGGTCAGGGAACTAGATCTCACATGCCACCGCTAAGAGTTTGAATCTTTAGCCAAAACTAAAGATCCCTCAAGACACAACTAAAGGTCCCGCTTGCTTTGTTGCAAGATCAAAGATCTTGCCTGCTGTCGTTAAGACCTGGCACAGCCAAATAAATAAAGATTAAATAAAAAAGACTAATAACGTGACCTGGAGTCAGATAATGTGGGTAGCATCCAGAAGCAGCAAAAAGCTAGGAAATGGACCCCTTGCCCTCCAATCCCGAGCCTCTGGAAGGAAATGCCAGTCTGCCTGCACCTTGATTTTACCCCTTTAACACTCCTTTCAGACCTACGACCTCCAGAAGAGTAAGGTGTTACACCGAGTGTTGATTTCAGCCCCTGAACGTGTGGCTGTTTGTTCCAGCAGAGAGAATCGAATGCAATGAGCTAAGCTCCTACACAGGCGTGACTTTTCTCTTCTTGCATGCCTTTGTTCCCGCCCAGGGTCCCCGCTCAGCACGACAAAGCAACCTTGGTAGCTCCAGGGCATCCTGATTCCTACGGATGTCCAGGCAGAGCCGTGTTGGAGCCTGAGCTGTTTTCAGAAGTGACAGGGCAACCCGACCCTCTGAAGCGCATCCTGTCTTGATCATTGGCCTACTGTTGCTATGGCGCCCAGATAATATGGTCCACACGTGTGTTTTTATTCCCGAGGGCAAAACCATCAGCTCACATATTCCAAGAAGGATGTGCCGCTTGTCATCTTTATTCTGAGAATACAGATGTGCACTTTTCTTTTTCCTTCCCCGAAGTGTGTGTGTCAGAAAATCATTTCAGGAAGCCTTCAAAATATTTGGAAAGAAATGCAGTCGAAAACTGCGCAACTCTTTACACTGATCCCGTTAACCTTTGGCTTGCTAACCTTTACTTTCCTATTCTCCCAGAGAAGCTCATCAATTGTTTCACCAAAAATATAAAAGACATTAGCAAACTGCACAGCCTCTATTTTCTTATCTTTCTCCCGTGTCCCGGATGAAAAATGATTTCCTTTAGATCATCATCAATAACGATGACATTTTCTGAGTTGGACAANATTCCCGAGGGCAAAACCATCAGCTCACATATTCCAAGAAGGATGTGCCGCTTGTCATCTTTAAGAGAATACAGATGTGCACTTTTTTTTTTTTCCTTCCCCGAAGTGTGTGTGTCAGAAAATCATTTCAGGAAGCCTTCAAAATATTTGGAAAGAAATGTAGTCGAAAACTGCGCAACTCTTTACACTGATCCCGTTAACCTTTGGCTTGCTAACCTTTACTTTCCTGTTCTCCCAGAGAAGCTCATCAATTGTTTCGCCAAAAATATAAAAGACATTAGCAAACTGCACAGCTTCTATTTTCTTATCTTTCTCCCGTGTCCCGGATGAAAAATGATTTCCTTTAGATCATCATCAATAACGATGACATTTTCTGAGTTGGACAAAAAGCCACCATCAAAGACATAACCTTCAAGGATTCACCAGAAGGCAGAGATTTTCTGCTTCACTTTTGTTGTTCTTGTTTTTTAATGACATAGACACGGTTAGGTTCTTTGGTCGACTGTGGAAAACATCACAGATTCTTTAGATTTCGGTGAAAGTAGAGAAGTCCCACTGAGTCCCCTGTTTAATGTGAAGCACTCGGGATTTTTGTTTCCCCTTAATGTCCACCCTGGGTGAAGCCGGACAGACACAAAGATGTATTGTAGGTGGTTCTTGTTTTGAAACCGGGGCTTGGCATAGAAAATAAATGATAGACACACAATCTCTATGATGCCACCTTCTTGATCCTGGGGTGTAAACCAACCTCAACCCCAAGCCCAGATAGTCTTATCTTTAACTCACCTGAAAGCTCAACAGAGACGGGTGAGCTTTGATCTAACNAGGATTTTTGTTTCCCCTTAATGTCCACCCTGGGTGAAGCCGGACAGACACAAAGATGTATTGTAGGTGGTTCTTGTTTTGAAACCAGGGCTTGGCATAGAAAATAAATGATACACACAATCTCTATGATGCCACCTTCTTGATCCTGGGGCGTAAACCAACCTCAACCCCAAGCCCAGACAGTCTTATCTTTAACTCACCTGAAAGCTCAATAGAGACGGGTGAGCTTTGATCTAACAGGATTCCTGTTTTTTTTTTTTTTCAGGACCACAGAGAAACTTTGTGCAGGTGGTTATGTGACTTATGACTTACGGGGATCATGTCTGTAATTCCATTTTTGTCATTGTCCACAGAGACAGCTGAGGTCCCAAACAAGGACCTGGGTAGCAGACATCACGGGGTCTCCCCAGTGTGAAACTAGTCCACCTGGGTTACCTTGGCTTGAACGTTCTAAGATGTCGATTAGAAGATTTAAAGACCCAGAGCTGAACTGCTCTAAGAACTTTCCAAGATACGGGTCCTAAAAATGTCCAGTAATTTTTTTTTTAAATTTGGTTTATGTATTTGGCTGTTCTGCATCTTAGTGGCGGCATGAAGGTGTTGAGTTGCAGCACGTGGGATCTATTTCCCTGATCAGGGATGGAACCCAGGTCCCCTGCACTGGGGGCAGAAAGTCTTAGCCACTGGACCGCCAGGGAAGCCCTCTGTATTGTTTGATTATATGATGTTTTAGTTTGCTTCAGGGTGCTATAAGAGAAGGTACTATAGACTGGGGANTATTTGGCTGTTCTGCATTTTAGTGGCAGCATGAAGGTGTTGAGTTGCAGCACGTGGGATCTATTTCCCTGATCAGGGATGGAACTCAGGTCCCCTGCACTGGGGGCAGAAAGTCTTAGCCACCGGACCGCCAGGGAAGCCCTCTGTATTGTTTGATTATATGATGTTTTAGTTTGCTTCAGGGTGCTATAAGAGAAGGTACTATAGACTGGGGACCTATAGACAAGCATCTCTTTCTCCTATGTTTGGAAGCAGAACATCCAAGACCCAGCTGATATGGGTCCTGGTGATGCTTCTCCTCCTGGTTCATAGATGGTCGCCTTTGCAGGGTGTCCTCACGTGGTGGAGATTGCCAGGGAGCTCTCTGGGGTCTCTCTTATAAGGACACCAATTCTGTTCATGGGGCTCCACCCTCTTGACCTCATGATCTCCCAAGCGTACCACCTCCAGATAGCGTCACGTTGCAGGCGAGGACTTCAACCTGTGGATCTCGCTCTGAGGGACACAGACTTGGCAATCATGATGAGAGGAAGACGAAGCAGGACAGGAGAGGAGAATACAACATGCGGGTCAGAAGCCACCCTTAGGAAGGTCTGTTCCCTAAATGTGTGTCCAGTGCCTTCCTACGTGCTTGACAGGAGTCGTACACGTTCCAGGGGTGAGGTCAGGGTGCTGGTGAGAGTGTTTGTGCTGGATAACATCTTAGCCTGGGTGCCAAGAACTTTTGGACAAGTTGTGGTTCAGTCGCTCGGTTGTGTCCGACTCTGTGACCCCGTGGACTGCAGCACACCAGGCATCCCTGTCCATCCTCCTGGAGCTTACTCAAACTCACGTCCGTCGAGTCGGTGAGGCCATCCAACCATCTCATCCTCTGCCTTCCTCTTCCGACTTCAATCTTTCCCAGCATCAGGGTCTTTTCCAATGAGTCGGCTCTTCCAATCAGGTGGCCAAAGTATTGGAGTTTCAGCTTCAGCATCAGTCCTTCCAATGAACACCCCGGGCTGATCTCCTTTAGGATGGACTGGTTGGATCTCCTTGCAGTCCAAGGGCCTCTCGAGACTCTTCTCCAATACCACGGTTCAAAAGCATCCATTCTTCGGCGTTCAGCCTTCTTTATGGTCCAGCTCTCATATCTGTACGTGATAAAAGCATACCCATAAAGTCTACAGGATGAAATCTTCATTTCTGGGAAAACCCAAGAGAAAATTAAGTCTGGGGTGACATATTCTACAGTAACAGTGTGAAAATGAGCTCATCTGTCACTATGACACAAGCAAAGAGAGACTAAAGCTATTTAGGGCCAAGAGCAAAGAGGGCAGCATTTGGTATATTTCTACTAATCATGACATTTTAAAAATATTTTTAATTATTTATTGCATTGGATCTTAGTTACATCACATGAGATNCATCTGTCACTATGACACAAGCAAAGAGAGACTAAAGCTATTTAGGGCCAAGAGCAAAGAGGGCAGCATTTGGTATATTTCTACTAATCATGACATTTTAAAAATATTTTTAATTATTTATTGCATTGGATCTTAGTTACATCACATGAGATCTTTTTTTTATTTTAATTTTTTCTTTTTTTAGGCAATTCAGTCATCCACAGGAACTGTGCTTTAAGAGAAATCAGACTTTCTCAACCCCAGCACTAGTGACTAGTGGCTGGATAATTCTGTGGTGTGGGGTCCATCATGTGCCTTGGTGCCGGGATCCAGCCCCGGTGGATCCAGGGTGATTCGAAGGTGGGGACGGAGTCGGCGTCCTTGGAAAAATACATATTTAATTACAGATATATAGAGAGATTAGAAACGGATAGTGTAGTAGGAAAATTAGTGGAGAAAAAGAGGCTGAATAACTTGGTTTATATGGAATAGCATCCATGCTCCAGATGGGAATTCAGCCAGAAAAANTTAATTTTTTTTTTAATTTTATTTTTACTTTATTTTGCTTTACAATACTGTATTGGTTTTGTCATACATTGACATGAATCCACCACGGGTGTACATGAGTTCCCAATCCTGAAACCCCTTCCCACCTTGCCGGGGGCCAGCGTGAGGAACTCCGCCCATGGCAAAGGTCCTGAGGAAGGAAGCTTGGCATATGCAAAGGCGTGATCAAGCCTCAGGACCCCCCCTGTTCCCGAGCATCTACCCCCAAAACCAGAGTACTTTACGGGGGCTCTCCTCCATAACGTTTTCTCTCGGAGAAGGAGTTAACTTGCAGCTCCAGTTAATAAAAATTCCTGGGCGTGACGAGAGTGTTTCAACTTACGGACTCTGAAGGTTCTCTGGCCTGCCTGATCGGGTTCGTCCGGCCACACGTGATTGTTTACAGCCTCCCAACTGTGAGAGGCACGGGATGCTTTAAAACTTTCTAAATATAGACTNGCCGGGGGCCAGCGTGAGGAACTCCGCCCATGGCAAAGGTCATGAGGAAGGAAGCTTGGCATATGCAAAGGCGTGATCAAGCCTCAGGACCCCCCCTGTTCCCGAGCGTCTACCCCCAAAACCAGAGTACTTTACGGGGGCTCTCCCCCATAACCTTTTCTCTCGGAGAAGGAGTTAACTTGCAGCTCCAGTTAATAAAAATTCCTGGGCATGACGAGAGTGTTTCAACTTACGAACTCTGAAGGTTCTCTGTCCTGTCTGATCGGGTTCGTCCGGCCACACGTGATTGTTTACAGCCTCCCAACTGTGAGAGGCACGGGATGCTTTAAAACTTTCTAAATATAGACTCATTTGAGAAGTTAGAAGATTATATATATATTATATATATTAGTATAGTATTAATATATTATATATATTAGTATAGTATTAGTGGGTTGATTAGGAATTATATTGGTGAAGGGTTTTTTCATTTGTCCTGTCAATAATTACTGCTAATTCCCTGCCCTGGGGGTGACAAGGGTGTCTCAGGTCAAACCTCTCTGCTGACAGACTAGCTTGTGTGACCACCTCTCAGCCATAAACAGCACAGAGGGTTTGGAGTATTAGCACAGGGCTTTTCTCATTGTTGAGTCAATGATTGCCGCCAGGTCTCCATATCCTTAGGCACCTGGGAATATATTAATCAATGTATTTGGAATATCGAAAAGGAAATATAGTAGTTTTTGATATTAGCAATACTAGACTTTTTGAGTTAATGGATTTTCTCTTTTGTTATAGACCACTGTACTTTGTTATAAATCACTGTGATGCAAAGATGTAACTTTATCACTATCTTANCTCCATATCCTTAGGCACCTGGGAATATATTAATCAATATATTTGGAATATCGAAAAGGAAATATAGTAGTTTTTGATATTAGCAATACTAGACTTTTTGAGTTAATGGATTTTCTCTTTTGTTATAGACCACTGTACTTTGTTATAAATCACTGTGATGCAAAGATGTAACTTTATCACTATCTTAAGACTAAATAGATCTTAAGGGAAACATTGGTGAAGGGTTTTCATTTGCTGGACTGATGTTTGCTGCTAAATCTCCATATTCCCTGCCCTTATAATGAATATAACTAGCATATAGGAGAAATAAGTATTAAACTTTAAGATTAATCATGTTAACCTTAGGTTAGGTAAATTCCTTTCCTAGTTGTAACTCACTACACCCTCACCCTATAGGAATGCAGCTTTATTTGGAGGGTGGCGCCTGATTTAAGAAAAATCACAGATTTGTGTCACTAAATGTAATAAAAATTCCCAGCTGTCTTGCTTCAAAAAAAAAAAGAAAAATCACTCTTGGAAAAATAAGTTTTCTGGTTAGCTGACCGGTAATAGAAAGGGCCATAAAATGTCAGCAGGCCTCATGGCCAGAAGATGATGTAAAAACCCAGAAGGCCTTTGTTTAATTTTATATGAAGCACCTGACTGTGACAAGGGTCAGGTCTGCTGACCCCCGCGTGACTCTGTATTCATCCCTATGGATAACAAAATGTATATAAACAAACC
This sequence comes from Sylvicapra grimmia, assembly GCA_006408735.1. Taxonomy (NCBI): domain Eukaryota; kingdom Metazoa; phylum Chordata; class Mammalia; order Artiodactyla; family Bovidae; genus Sylvicapra; species Sylvicapra grimmia. The sequence goes on from SJYH01007108.1 coordinate 84,266, forward strand.
TGAAAAATAAAGAGATGGGATCAGTTTCTGGAAAGACTGATTCCCCCGTGTCGTTTCTTTCTTGCTCCCCATTTTCCTGGCTGGATTCCCACCTGGTACGAAGGTATGCACCAAGCCTGCTAACTTTGCCGGGGCTTCTAAGATCGGACCGGGGAGGCCTCAGTGCCTCCTCTCCTTCGGGAAAATGGAAAGACGCCTGTGACCTGCGTAGGTGGTGATTGGTGTTCCAAATAAACCAAGTTATTCGGCCTCTTTTTCTCTGCTAATTTTCTAATCCCTCTCTATCTGTAATTAATTAAGTTTTTTCCAAGGACGCCGACTCCGTCCCTACCTTCGAATCACCCTGGATCCACCGGGGCTGGACCCCGGCACCACCTCCCACCCATATCATCTCTCTGGATCTTCCCCGTGCACCAGCCCCAAGCATCCTGTATCCTGTGTCGAACATAGACTGGCGATTCCGTTTCTTACCTGATAGTATACACGTTTCAATGCCATTCTCCCGAGTCAGAGACCTTTTCTTTGGCTCCTGGACTCTCGAGTTGTGACACGTGGACTCAGTAGCTGTGGCAGGCAGGCTTAGTGGGATCCTGCCTGACCAGGGAATCGAAACCGAATCCCTGACATTGCAGCCCATATTCTTTTTTTTTTTCTTTTTTATTGCTCTTTATTCCATTGTCCAGAAACTAATATAGCATACTGTTACCCATAGGAGACACTAAAGATGTACTGAATGTGGGATGAATAAATGGTCACAGGTAGCATTATCCAAATCATATAAATGACCTCTATCATCATTTATTTTCCAGTTTCCAAAATTTCTGGTTTCTACTTGCCTGTGGCTAAGCTAGAAATGGTTGATTTCAAAAGCAATGTCAATAAATGTCAATAAATGTTAAAGTCCCCTAACAATGGCTTGATGCATAGTAAGAACTCATCAACTATCTGATAAATTGAGAAATAATGATATTGAGAACAAATGTGAAAACTGGGAGAGGGAGAGGGCGGGATGATTTGGGAGAATGGCATTGAAACATGTATACTATCATGTAAGAATGAAGCACCAGCCTATGTTCAATATAGGATACAGGATGCTCGGGGCTGGTACACGGGGATGATCCAGAGAGA
>SJYH01007108.1:94441-106878 GCA_006408735.1 Sylvicapra grimmia
GGGTCACAAAGAGTTGGACACGACTGAGCAACTGGACTGAACTGAACGGAGTGTCAGGCAATTAGCCTTCTGAATGATCACCACTGGATGATATGTAAAGGGCTTGTTCACTTACAGCCCTTGCAACCTGAAGACGATGTCATCATTTGCTACAAACGAAAAGCAAAATTCATTCTTTCCCCTATCCTTAAGGCATATCTGTACGTCGTGATGTAGAAAGACTTCATCAAAATTACGTTGCAGTTCCAATCTGTGTGTTACCTGTAATAAATCCTGAGAAATGTGGTGTGTTATCCAGGATGCTGCTGCATTGTGTGATGCGATCTTGACTTTGATGGATAGGTCCTTCTCGGAGATCATGATGTAATTTCCACTTTCATTTCCAGGCCTTTAAAGATCTCTTGGGACTGCGGGGGGTGAAGACCTAGGAGGTTGCTATAAATACTCTGGGTTTGGCCGTGTACATTTTCAGGGGTGAAAAAAGCTTAGGGGCTTGAAGTAGAACACATCTTTTTTTAGTATTTCTTGTTTGTCCGTGAGAGATGTTAGTTGTCATGTATGAGACCAAGTTTCCTGACCAGGAATCAAACCCGGGTCCCTTGCATTGGGAGGTCAGAGCCTTAACCTCTAGACCACCAAGCGGTGTCCCAAAACAGCACCCACTTATCATCTCATAGTCTCTGTGGGTCAGGAGTCCTGCCATAGCTTCCCTGTGCCCTGAAACCCAGCATCTCTCACAAGGCGCTGGTTGGACTTGCGCCCTAAACTCAAGGCTTGACTGGGGAAGGACTTGCTGTCAAGCTCCTCCGTGCATCCCGAGAGCTGTGGGACGGAGTTCTTCATCACTCAGCGTTAGCTGGAGGCCACCATGGGCTTCCCTTATAGCTCAGTTTTTAAAAAATCTGCCTGCAATGCAGGAAACCTGGGTTCGATCCCCTACTTGGGAAGATCCCCTGGAGGAGCAAATGGCAGCCCACTCCAGTATTCTTGCCTGGAGAATCTTATGAACAGAGGAGCCTGGCGGGCTGTAGTCCATGGGGTGGCAAGAGTTAGACATGACCTGGCCGCTAAGCCACCGAGCACCACCACCACCAAGGACCAGTTGGCATGGAATTGAGTGTCTCCAGCACCGTGCCTCGCACCATCAAAGCCAGAAAGAGCGTGTTAGTAAGACAGAAAGTGAAAGCATTAGCCGCTCAGTCGTGTCCAACTCTTTGCGGCCCTGTGGACTGTAGCCCGCCAGGCTCTTCTGTCCATGGGATTCTCCAGCGAGAGCACTGGAGTGGGTAGCCATTCCCTTCTCCAGGGACATCTTTCGGATCCCAGGATCACACCGGGGTCTCCTGCACTGGCAAGGCAGATTCTCCAGTCTGAGTCACCAGGGAAGCCCAGTAAGATGGAAGTCAGAGTCATTTTAAAATCTAGTTAGAGAATTAATACTCATTGCCTTTGCAATATTCTGTTTGATGGATGTGTTTAGGTCCCAGCCCAGAACCCAGGAAAGGGCGTCCCACAGAGGCTTGAGTAGGAAGACCCAGGATCATTCTGTGCGCAGTGGCGGGCACCTGAGAAGCCTGCCCTCCATAGATGTCTACTCTCACTCCCAAAATCCCCCAGTGACTGTAGCAAAGACCCTCAGGATGAGGGAGCTGGACGGGTTTCAAGGCAGGTAAGCAAGATTGCGTGGATTGGAACCTTTCTCCTTAGCGACCTGTCTGAGATGTGCCTACATGACCTGCCTTTTGCTCTCCGTGGATCCAGCCAACACAGTCATGTTAACTGCTGAGCAGAGATTCAGCCCTGCACGTGACTCTGTCTGGTTCCCAGGACCACGGAGAAGAAATCAAGCAGGGCGCCCACGTTCCGTTTCAACATTCCATCTCGTTTGCTGTGGGTGGTGGACCCCATCTGCCTTCGTGACCTTCAAAAGCTCCGCGGCAGCCCCAGGAGAAGTTTCCTTTAAAAATGGGCTTCTGTGTCCATTTTACAAACGCCCCGTCACGGCCTGGCACGATCACCTTGATATCTGAACCTCAGATCTCGCAAACCTGTTCAGCTGAGTGGTTTCCGCGTGGTCTGAAATGACAGCGCTTTTAACTTTTTAGTGCTTTTTTTTTCTTCTCCTAAAGCTGAAAAACCCTTTTATGATTGCTCTCAAGTCAAATAGTTACACTGGCCTGTGTTCTGAGGATGTGCGCTGCTTGCGTTGATTTGGAGTAAGATAATCCCGCGGCCTTAAACATGATTGCTTTTGGGAAAATGACAAGTCCCCAGGAGCCATGGAGACTAAGCTTCCAGGTGGCCACGTCCACGATCCTGCCTGAGTGTCAGCTGGCAGTTTCTATTTTCTTGGGTAAGAATTTCATACCAAGGAAGATTTAGCTCCATTGGGTAAGAATTTCATACCAAGGAAGATTTAGCTCCATTTGGCGGGAAGCTGGCCGGTTAAGCTTTGACTCCACTGGTTATTGATGCTTTTTCTCTCTGAACGCAGTGGTGGAAAAGGCCACGTCAAAATGCACCTGTGTTTCATTCAGGAATGATCCCTAGTTTTCCTTTCTGCTGTTATTTCCCTGGATGGCTGTAAGGAATTTCTTAAATCAATTAACAGAGTGTGTACGTGCCTGCTCGGTGTCCAACAAGTTGCGACCCAAGCCCAGATTGTAGCCTGCCAGGCTCCTCTGTCCATGGGAGTCTCCAGGCAAGAACACTGATGTGGGTTACCATGCCCTCCTCCAGGGGATCTTCTCTGCCTAGGGATCGAACCTGGGTCTGCTGCATTGGCAGACGGCTTCTTTACCACTGAGCCACCTTCGAATCCTCTAAGGGTGAACCAGGGCCGCACTCACAAGAATTCATTCTCCCGTGACCCGCTTGCAACCTCATTTTCCAAGTAATCAGATCCTTCCTGACAAACTGTAGTTTTTACTTCCCTTCTTTTTTGATTCAGGGCGTCCATGAAGTTATTCATTTCATGTTGAAATGCAAGCAGATGCAATAGAAGTTGAGTCCGTAAGGAAGGGTTTTCAGAATGACGCTAGGAAGTTAAACCAGCGTTTTGCATTCTGGGATACAGCCCACTTGGTGATGATAATTACCGTTATTTTAATTCACCGGTGGAGGTGTTTGCTAAAATTTTCTTTAGGCTGTGTTTTCTTCTGTTTTGGATCTGCTGAGGGAGACTGGCCTGGTAATATTCTTCCTCACGCTGCCTTGTCAGATATTAGAATGAAGATTTTCTCAGCATTATAAAATGGTTTATTGAGTGTTCCCTTCTCTGTTATCCATAAGAGTTTGAATAAAATGAATTACTTGTTTCTTGAATGCCTTATAACACTCATCGATGAACCCATGTGGACCAGCGATTTCTTTCTGGAAATATTTGACTGGAAATTTGACTGATTCAGACAGTAAAGAATCTGCCTGTCAATGAAGGAGATGTGGGTTCTATCTCCCTGGATTGGGAAGACCCCCTAGAGGAGGGCACGGCAACCCGCTCCTGTATTCTTGCCTGGGAAATCTCATGGACAGCGGAGCCTGGTGGGCTTCACAGTCCATGGGGTCACAAAGAGTCGAACAAGACGGACTAACACTTTCACTTTGTCACTTTTTATTTCAGCAGTTTTATGCATCCATAACTCTGAGTATCCTATTTATTCTCTCAGTTTTCAAGTTGCATCTTTCCAGGGGATTATTATCATTATGGTTTTCCTGTTATCTCTTTAATGCTGAAAGATCTTATGGTATTCTCTTTTTCATTTCTAATTGTGGTTATTTCTACCTTCCATCTCTCCCTGTTGATCAGACTTGGTGATCTGTGTTATGCCCAAAGTCCGAGTCCCCAAAACTGAGAGAATAGGACGTCCTTGGCAATACAAAAGGATGAAGGGGTTTTATTGCTAGCTCGAGCTAGGGCTCCCGTCTCATCCAGCGCAGTGGAGTCTTGATGAGAACCCCGAGCTCTGAATCACAGCTACTTTTATACAGACGGTTCTTAGTACAGCTGACGGTAATGACTGGCTGAGCCGGTATGCACGCATGGTTTTCAAATCACATAAAATCACAAAATCTTATTGGCTCCGGTTTGGCGTGAGCGGGACTTTCCAGGGTGTGGTTTCCCGGAATCATGACTCAGATTTTAATCCGGTTTGGCTCTAACAATCTGTTTATTCATTGGACCTTAGAACCGGCTTCTGTTTTCGTCAATTGAACCTGCTATATATTTATTTGGAGAAGGAAATGGCAACCCTCTCCAGTATTCTTGCCTGGAGAATTCCATAGACAAAGGAGTCTGGAGGGCTACTGTCTATGGGGTCGCCAAGAGTTGGACATGACTAAGCAACTAACCCACACACACATTCATTTTCTAATTAAGTAAACCATGCTTCTATCTCTATATTTCCTTCCTTCTGCCTCCTTCTCAATTACTGACTAATTTTTAACTTTTTAAGATGGTGATGAGTTTATGAGTTTTCAGTCTTTCTTCTTTGCTAATACACTCTTGTCCCCTCAATACTGTTCTGCTCTCATCTGAGATCTTTGGTATATATTCTTCTCATTCATTCAAAAATATTTTCTAATTTCAGTGACAGTTTCTCCATTTACCTGTGGATAAGGCAGACTTTCAAAACATTTCCAAGCATATGGAGATTTCGAAGTTAGTTGCATAGCAGTCAGAGATTTGTAGTGTATTATTTTCAGTCTTTTGAAATATATTAAGATTTGGTTTTTGGTGCCACAGTTGGATAGTTTTCTGTATTCCTGCAGAGAGTATGTACTTCTATATATTTTAAAATATTTATTTATTAAATAATTTATAACTAGTTTTAAATATTCATTTATTAAATAAATAATTTATAAATATTTAATAGATAAATATTTTAAGTCTTTATTTATTTGGCTGCATCAGGTCTTAGGTGTGATTATGTGGGTTCTTTGATGTACCTGCAGAGAGTATGTACTTCTTTATATGTTTTTAATATTTGTTTATTTATTTATCTGGCTGAGTCAGGTCTTAGGTGTGATATGTGGGATCTCTGATGCGTCATTCAGGATCTTTTGTTGGGGTGCACAGATTCTCTTTCGTAGCGCATGGGTTTAGTAGTTGTGATGGGTGAGTTCAGTTGTCCCTCAGCACATGGGATCTTAGTTCCCTGAGCAGGGATCGAACCCTCCATTGCAAGGCAGATCCTTCACTACTCAACCACCATTGAAGTCCCTAAAGAGGGTGTACTTTTAATTCCTAGTGCAGTATGGCGCTAGTGGTAAAGAACCCGCCTGCCGGTGCAGGAGACATAAGAGACACGGGTTCAAGCCCTGGGGAAGATCCCCTGGAGAAGGGCATGGCAACCCACTGCATTATTCTTGCCTGGAGAATCCCATGGACAAAGGAGCCTCACGGGCTACAGTCCATGGGGTCACAAAGAGTCAGACATGACTGAAATGACTTAGCATGCACAAAGTAATATATATATATATATATATACACACACACACACACACACACACATATACATACGTCTATATATATGTATACATATACATATATACGTGTATATATACACATATGTACGTATACACATACACATATACATATATATGTACATATACATATATACACATATGTACGTGTTCATATACATGTATACATACACATATATACATATATATGTATACATATATATATGTCTGCTAAATCAAATACACTCATTGAATCATTCTGTTATCCTCTATTCCTAGTAAAATTTTTATCTGCTGAGTCTTATCTTTTATTGGAAAAGATATATTAAATTCCTCCGTGATAGTTAGATTTGTCTATAACTCCATCTACTTCTTTCAATTCTTCGTGTATTTTAAGCCTCTGCTGTGTTTTTCTCACCACTTGTTTATCTAGCAATGAGTCATTCTTAAAATGTGTTTTGCCCGAAAATACAACTGCACTAGGTTTTATGTGGAGAAGGCGATGGCACCCCACTCCAGTACTCTTGCCTGGAAAATCTCATGGATGGAGGAGCCTGGTGGGCTGCAGTCCACGGGGTCGCTGGGAGTCGGATACGACTGAGTGACTTCACTTTCGCTTTTCACTCTCATGTATTGGAGAAGGAAATGGCAGCCCACTCCAGTGTTCTTGCCTGGAGAGTCCCAGGGACGGGGGAGCCTGGTGGGCTGCCGTCTATGGGGTCGCACAGAGTCAGACACGACTGAAGCGACTTAGCAGCAGCAGCACGCTTTGTGCATTTGGAATTTGCAAAAAGGTTTCTTTTCTTCCCCAGATTTCCCTCCCTCCCTTTGTGTACGTTTATTTTAGGCATGAAAATCCTGTCACGTGGGTAGTCATTGACCTGCTGATGGACTTTTGGGCTGTTGTCTATGTTTGCCTCTTGTTAATCAAGCGGATCTGAACATTCAGGTGTAAGTCTGGTGTGGACATACACTTTTACTTCTCTTGGATAAGTATTCTTGTTTAGGATCGCTGGTTGTATATTTGACTGTATAAGAAATGGCTCCCATTCTCTGCAGAAGGATTATCTCATATCGGTCTGTGTATTCTGCTTATACAAGAGAAATATTTTGATTTCAACAAGTTCTGACTCATGTCAGGATAAGGAAAGTAAAGGAGCCAAGTCTTTGAAAGACAGACATGCCATTCCTGATGGCAACGCTTTGGGGGCAGGGTAGCCACAGGAGGTTTGCCTGCCGTGGTGACCATGAGCTGAGAGTTGGGAAGGAGCCGTGTGAATCTCATTCACCCTTCCCTGTACAACTTGCCTCACTCACTTGATGACGCTCTGAGGCTCAGCTAACTCCCAGAGATGTATCAGAAGATGCTCAGTTCAGTTCAGTTCAGTCGCTCAGTTGTGTCCAACTCTTTGCAACCCCATGAATCGCAGCACGCCAGGCCTCCCTGTCCATCACCATCTCCCGGAGTCCACTCAGACTCACGTCCATCGAGTCCGTGATGCCATCCAGCCAACTCATCCTCGGTCGTCCCCTTCTCCTCCTGCCCCCAATCCCTCCCAGCATCAGAGTCTTTTGCAATGAGTCAACTCTTCTCATGAGGTGGCCAAAGGACTGGAGTTTCAGCTTTAGCAGCTCAGCATCTTTGATAGTGGTCAAGCAGTCATCAGCTCCTGAGGATTCATGAAATCCCTTCCATCTATGCATGCGTGCATGCGTGGTTAAGTTGCTTCAGTGGTGTCGGACTCTCTCCGACCCCACGGTCTGTAGCCCACCAGGTTCCTCTGCCCATGGGGATTCTCCAGTCAAGAACACTGGGGCGGGTTGCCCTTTCATCCCCCACGGCATTGGGATCGAACTCAAATATTCTTTTAAATGTTTCTCTGTTTTCTTTTTGTTTAATGACATAGCTGCATTTATTTAAGAATGTGTTGCGATATCAGATGGCAAAGTTCAGCAATGCAGAACTGAAATTGTTGCAACAACCTGGTAATTCAACACCTGCTGGAGCATATGTTGCCGTGGCGCCCTCCCAGTTCCTCCTGCCCTGTTGTTCTCGTCCTGTGTCCAGAAATCCGGGCTCTACACCTGCACCTCCACGGCCCCACTGCGCTGCGGCAGTGTGTACCATCTTCCTAAATTCCATTTATATGTATGCATTAATGTGTTTGTCTTTCTTCTTATCTTACTTCACTCTGTATAATAGGCCCTAGGTTCACCCTCCCCTCAGTAGAACTGACTCATACGTGCTCCGTCTTCTGTGTGCTAAGTCGCTTCAGTCATGCCTGACTCTTTGCGACCCCGTGGACTGCAGCCCCGCCAGGCTCCTCTGTCCATGGGATTCTCCAGGCAGGAATACTGGAGCGGGTTGCCATTTCCTTCTCCAGGGGATCTTCCCGACCTGGGGATTGAACCTTCATCTCCTGTGTCTTCTGTTTTGGCAGGTGGGTTCTCTACCGCTAGCACCACCTGGGAAGCCCTGTTCTTTTTCCTGGCTGAGTAATATTCCTTTGTGTGTATGTCTCACTACTTCTTTATCCCCTCATCTGTCAATGGACATCTAGGTTGCTTCCATGTCCTAGCTACTGTAAATAGTGCTGCAGTGAACATTGGGGTACGTGTGTCTTTGCATTTTGTGCTGCTGCTGCTGCTAAGTCGCTTCAGTCATGTCCGACTCTGTGCGACTCCATAGACAGCAGCCCATCAGGCTCCCCCGTCCCTGGGATTCTCCAGGCAAGAACACTGGAGTGGGTTGCCATTTCCACCTCCAATGCAGGAAAGTGAAAAGTGAAAGTGAAGTCGCTCAGTCGTGTCTGACTCTTTAGTGACCCCATGGACTGCAGCCCACAAGGCTCCTCCATCCATGGGATTTTCCAGGCAAGAGTACTGGAGTGGGGTGCCATCGCCTCCTCCATTGCATTTTCTACATGAAGAGATGCACTATGTGTTTAATGAGTATCTTTGTTCCACATCATTTTAGGAGAGCATATTACCAATATTTTCCTCCCTTGTTCTTCTATATGTTTCTCCTAATCCTAATATCTGTTCTGATGTTTAGTATTTTCTGGAAACTGTAATATACTCTGATGTTTACACTTTAAGATTTTATGATCTTGCACAATTCAAATATCCTTTAAAAATTTTACTTTATTGTTGATGGACTATAGTTGATTTACAGTGCCACGCTACTCTCTGCTGTACAGCCAAGTGTCTCATTTATACATATGCTGCTGCTAAGTCGCTTCAGTCGTGTCCGACTCTGTGCGACCCCATAGATGGCAGCCCACCAGGCTCCCCCGTCCCTGGGATTCTCCAGGCAAGAACACTGGAGTGGGTTGCCATTTCCTTCTCCAATGCATGAAAGTGAAAAGTGAAAGTGAAGTCGCTCAGTCGTGTCTGACTCTCAGCGATCCCATGGACTGCAGCCTAGCAGGCTCCTCCATCCATGGGATTTGCGAGGCAAGACTACAGGAGTGGGCTGCCATTTCCCTCTCCATTTATACATATTGCTGTTTTTTTTTTAGATTCTTTTCTGATATAGGTCATTAGAGAGTTTTGAGCAGAGTTCCCTGTGGTGTACAGTAGGTCCTCGATTTTTATTTATTAATATTTTTGGCCACACCGTGCGACTTACAGAATATAAGGCCTCCAACTAGGGATTGAACCCATGCCTCCTTCAGTGAAAGCTCAGAATCTTACGTGCTGGACTGCCAGGGAAGTTTCCAAGTATTCTTTTATGTCCAAAAATTATTGTAATGATTCCTTGAATTTTTTCCCTTGGAGTGATGTGTGTGTGTGTGTGTGTGTCTGTGTGTCTGTGTGTCTGTGTGTTTCTGTGTGTGTATACATGGGCTTTCCAGGTGGCACTAGTGATAAAGAACCCACCTGCCAATACAGGAGACCTCAGAGTTGCCGGTTCGATCCCTGGGTTGGGAAGATCCCCTGGAGAAGGGAATGGCAACCCACTGCAGTATTCTTGCCTGGAGGATCCTCATGGACAGAGGAGCGTGGCGGGCTGTGGTCCATGGGGTTGAAAAGAATCAGACACAACTGAAGCGACTTAGCAAGTGTGCACACAGACATGTATAGATCAATACATTTATTTATTTAAATAATGGGCTTCCCTTGTGGCTCAGGCACTAAAGAATCCACCTGCAGTGTGGGTACTAGGTTCTATCCCTGGTTTGGGAAGATCCCCTGGAGGAGGGCATGGCAACCCACTCCAGTATTCTTGCCTGCAGAATCTCCATGGACAGAGGAGCCTGGCGGGCCACATGGAGTTGCAAAGAGTCGGACGTGACTGAGCAACTAAGCAAACCTTTATAATAATGAGTCTCAATACCCTGTGCCCCCCATGACCTGTCAGCTTCTGGAGGCATGTTCTGTTATCATGTCTGGGAGGAGCTTGTTACTGACATTTAGTGGTTAGAGACCCACCTAGGGATTCTCAGCATCCCAAAATGCCAGGACAGCCTCACGACAAAGCATCCTGTAGCATCAACATCAATCATGCTGGTGATGAGACACCCTGCTTTAGAAACTTCTCTTTCTATATAATAACCCTTCTGTTGGCCCATTCAACGTGTATGAGAAGTCAGCAGATATTGTCAGGTTGGGAAATCTATATCGATAGGTCCCCTATCTACTATTCTGATGAGATGGAAAAGTGAGGTCGCTCAGTCGTGTCTGACTCTTTGCGACCCCATGGACTGTAGCCTGCCAGGCTCCTCCATCCATGGAATTTTCCAGACGACAGTCTTGGAGTGGATTGCCATTTCCTTCTCCAGGGAATCTTCCTAAGCCAGGGGTCGAACACGTGTCTCCTGCATTGCAGGTAGACATTTTACCATCTGAGCCACCGGGGAAGCCCAGTGAAATAGATAATAACAGATGAAAGTATGAAAGAGGAAGGATAGGATTTAGTCCTCAAGGACTGAATGATACACCCAGGCAACATGTACCAACGTGAGTAGGAGGGGCCAGTGTGAACAGCAGGAAATGTACTGAAAAGTGTTTATTGCACCAAGAATATATGTTAGAACATATACAACTCCCCAGAGGGAGTTCCCTGGTGGAGCAGTGGTTAGGACTCAATGCTCTCTCTGCAGTGACCCTGGGTTTCATCCCTGGTTGGGGAGCTAAGATCCCACAAGCCGAGTGTTGCAGCCCACCCCCNAAGCCAGGGGTTGAACCCGTGTCTCCTGCATTGCAGGTAGACACTTTACCATCTGAGCCACCGGGGAAGCCCAGTGAAATAGATAAAAACAGATGAAAGTATGAAAGAGGAAGGATAGGATTTAGTCCTCAAGGACTGAATGATACACCCAGGCAACATGTACCAACGTGAGTAGGAGGGGCCAGTGTGAACAGCAGGAAATGTACTGAAAAGTGTTTATTGCACCAAGAATATATGTTAGAACATATACAACTCCCCAGAGGGAGTTCCCTGGTGGAGCAGTGGTTAGGACTCAATGCTCTCTCTGCAGTGACCCTGGGTTTCATCCCTGGTTGGGGAGCTAAGATCCCACAAGCCGAGTGTTGCAGCCCACCCCCACCCCAAAATGTGTTCGAGGAAGTTTTAAAAGTGAAGAACTTGGCAACCCACTCCAGTATCCTTGCCTGGAGAATCCCATGGACAGACGAACCTGGTAGGCTGCAGTCCATGGAGTCGCAAAGAGCTGAACACAATTGAAGCAACTTTGCTCTCACGTGATTGGAAAAGGCAGCCTGTGCCATTGACAGTTCTCTTTAAAACCTACAAAAGGCTTCACTTCCAATAACTTACCATTTTCCAGAGCTGTGTTTTCATGCTCAAGTCTCCACAAACTCCCTTGCATCATTCTTATAGAACGCCTTGCCTTCTCTTTCCAGTGTTCACCATTTGAAATTCCGCTTCTATTTGTAAGCAGATACCCTCCTCCTCCAGGAAGCGTCCTGAGGACATGAGTATTTTTGCATGTCTGTGCTTTTTTTTGTTGTTGTTGTTGTTTGTTTGTTTGTTTTTGTTTTCTTGCTAACTCGTGCTGGGAACCTGGTACCCAGAAAGTTCATCCTCCTTTTTTGTCCAGTGACCTTCGGTATCTCTTGTCACGGTCCTTAGAAGGTGGGGAGATTGGGAAGGACATCAGATCAGTTGGTCCTAAAGGAAATCAACCCTGACTACTCATTGGAATGACTGATGCTGAAGCTGAAGCTCCAATCCTTTGGCTGCCTGATTCAAAGAACTGACTCACTGGAAAAGACCCTGATGCTGGGAAAGGTTGAAGGCAGGAGGAGAAGGGGATGACAGATGATGAGATGGCTGGATGGCATCACCGACTCAATGGAGTTGAGTTTGAGCAGACTCCAAGAGATAGTGATGGACAGGGAAGCCTGGCGTGCTGCAATCCATGGGGTCACAGACATTCGGAGATGACGAAGCAACTGAACAATAAGGAGTCAGTGATAGAAGCAAATGGATGCAAGTGGGAGCAAGAAAAGGTGGGCAGAAATAGGACCAGTTTCATGGTAGAAAATGCTTGGTGGTCCCATGATTATAATGTCTTGACTGCTGGGTGAAGGGATTTACACCTCCAAAATCACTGCAGATGGTGATTGCAGCCATGCAATTAAAAGACGCTTACTCCTTGGAAGAAAAGTTATGTCCAACCTAGATAGCATATTCAAAAGCAGAGACATTACTTTGCCGACTAAGGTCCGTCTAGTCAAGGCTATGGTTTTTCCAGTGATCAGGTATGGATGTGAGAATTGGACTGTGAAGAAAGCTGAGTGCCGAAGCTTTTGAACTGTGGTGTTGGAGAAGACTCTTGAGAGTCCCTTGGACTGTAAGGAGATCCAACCAGTCCATTCTGAAGATCAGCCCTGGGATTTCTTTGGAAGGAATGATGCTAAAGCTGAAACTCCAGTACTTTGGCCACCTCACGCGAAAAGTTGACTCATTGGAAAAGACTCTGATGCTGGGAGGGATTGGGGGCAGGATA
>SJYH01007109.1:0-11562 GCA_006408735.1 Sylvicapra grimmia
GGCGGGGCGGCCGGCGGGCGGCGGCGCCCCTTCCCCAGGTGTTGCGGCGCTTCCACGTCGCCAGGCGGCCCGCAGCTTCCGCGAGCCCAGGCCGCCCCAGCGTCCGGAGCGCCGGCCTTTGGGCTCCCGCGCCATGGCGGGGCCGGGCCCCGGGGACCCGGACGAGCAGTACGACTTCCTGTTCAAGCTGGTGCTAGTGGGCGACGCGAGCGTGGGCAAGACGTGCGTGGTGCAGCGCTTCAAGACCGGCGCCTTCCCGGAGCGCCAGGGCAGCACCATCGGCGTGGACTTCACCATGAAGACGCTGGAGATCCAGGGCCAGCGGGTCAAGGTGGGAGGCCGGGCCCGCGCCCCCCGCCCCCGCGCCCCGGCTCTAGGGGTCGGGCCCCGCCCTGGAGGGTCTCCCCTGCGGGGGCGGGGGCCGCAGCGAGCGCCTGACCGCTCCGCGGCGGCTGGGCCCCTGCGCTTCCCCCCGCCCGAGCAGGCCTGGGCCTTGGCGTCGGGGCCGGCCTCCGTGCGCAGATCGCGGGCCTCGGGGCGCGGGGGTGCGCGTGTTTGGGGGGTGCGGAGGGAAGGCCCTGCCCCACGAGCTACACCCCCACCCCCGGGGACTTTGCTCCAGTCTCCGGTGCCCGGCGGTGCGGGGCCCCGGGGGCGTCGGGCCGGCCTGTCCCGGCCCCACCCCGGTCGAGGCCCCCAGCTCGGCCCTCGGTGGGGACCCCAGGCCTCAAGGGACACCCTCCCCACTTCGACCCCGCACGACCAGGAGGGAGCAGGAAGTAGTTGCTTCTGGGACCGGAGGGCCAAAACTTTTTTGTCAGAATTTCCGGCCTGGCCACGCCTCCCTGCAGTGTCTTTGTGGACCGGGTGGTGGAAGTTGACTCTGCCGGGCCGCCCGGGTCCCCTCCCCCAGCTGCCGCCCGACGGGAGCTGGAAACGGCCCGGAAGGCGGGGGCGAGCCCCAGGCTCCGGCGGTGGCTCTCCAGAACCGCGGGATGCAGCTGCCGAAGCGTCCTGGGGACGGTCTGACAACTGGAGTTTGTGATCCGCCCGTCAGTCTCTTGACCTGGGCGTCAGCCCTCCGTGGTGGATTGCGAGGCCATTGTTCTTGCTCGGTGGCTTCGCTGAACGGCGCCGGCCTGACATCCTTTTCTCTCTTTCGTGGTTTTGCGTTCCCACCGGCTCTGGCCTGGCTCCCAGGAGCCCTGGGCAGGGGTGCCCCCCTTACCTCCGTGGTTTCTGGTCGAGCCCCGTACCGTGTGCCCGGCCTCGCTGGGCTGCCTGGGTCTGCTACCGGTTGCCTTTTGCCAGAAAGCTCAGCTCTTTGTTTCTGCAAAATAGAGATAATTTCTGGGTGTCGCCTCCCGCTAGCCTCACCGTGGAGAAGTCAGCCAACAGCAGTTGCAAGCCCTCAGCGAGCCCTCAGCAAGCCCTCAGCACCTTTGGAGTCGATGGCAGGGAAAGCAGAAACTCCATGCCCCGAGGGATCCTTTTTTTTTTTTTTTTAATATAGTCTTTGGAGTTTGTGTCTGTTGGGTCTCCTTAGGACAGGAAAAAAGAACAAGGTGTGGCAGGCAGCTTTGAGTCATGATTCTGGACCACCCTGTGGAGCAGGTGGAGGGGAGAGCTGTGGGCTAGGTGGAGTGTGTCCGGGATGGGCTGTGCCCTGAGGTGCTGCCAGCAGCCCGGGGAAGGGTGAGGGACGGGCGTGAGGGATCAGGGCGCGCCGCCGCCCCCACCTCCTCCGGCCCCGGGTGCTGACGGTGGTCAGGGAGGGGGCAGGGTGTTCCTGTTCACCTGGCGCGGTTACAGCCTGTGCGGGCCCAGCTGTGCTGTGTACCTGGGCGGGTTGTGTAATGCAGGGCAGAGCTCAGCGGCTCCCTTTCCTGATGGTCACCTCCAGGGTGTTCTTCCCGGGCGGCAGGGGGAGCGGGGGGGCAAGTGGGTCTGGGTCTGGGATGGGGAAGCGGTTTAGACATGGCAACCCCACTTAGGGTCCCAGTGGCCGACCGTCTCTAGAGCCTGCAGTTTGCCAGCGGATGCACAGATGTGCCCTGGTACTCAGCCCCACCTCACCCGGGCCAGGCCTCCCCAGGCACACAGCTGGGAGGAAGTTTTCTTCCAGTGTTTCTGACTCCACCGCATCGGGGGCTTTCCCCTACACCCGACCGCTGCTTCCGTTTGCGTGGAGTGGGAAAGCCTGTTGTAAAAACAGGCAATGTAAAAATAGGCAGTTATTTACATTTTGCAGCCAGAGAAACATGAGCGTCAGCACTGAAGAGACGGTGGCCTGAATCCGGGGGGTGGGGATTGGCAGCGGGGACAGTCTCCGAGTCCTGGATTCTGGGCTCTTGGACTCAGCAGGTCCTTTCTCCTCTCCCATAAGACATCTTTGGGGTGTCTTCCAGCCATGTGACTTTAAAAAAAAAAATCAAAAAAGTTTATCGAAATTCCGCTTACACACGGCAAGCCTCTCACTTCGGGTGCCCAGGTCTGTGATCTTGAGAAATGCGGTTAGCCCTGTGCCCGCACCAGCACGTGCAGGGGCCGATTCCTCCCGTTCCCCCGGAACGTTCCCGGGCGTCCCTTTCTGTCAGCGAGAGACCTCCCCCGACCCGGCCCCTGGCAGCCGCCCATCTGTTCTCTCTGGTTTCAGCAGTGTGACTTTAACTGCAGATTTCATCCTTGTTTCTGCAGAAGGCTCGTCCGCATCAGAGACTTACTTTAAAACCCTCCCAGGCCTGTCCGGGCTCCAGCAAGTATCCAGTGTAATCTGGGCCGCCTCGCCTGTGCTGGCGGCTCTCGGCGCTCGAGGAACCTCGGGGGGAGGTCACCCCGCGCTCTTCCGGCTCTCTGGCCGCAGTGTCTGGGGTGCGGTGGGCTGAAGGGGGGAGGCCACGAGGCCGCGGGGTCGGAGCGCCTTAACTCGCTTCTCTCCCAGTGGAGCCGTGCTGGCACTTGAGTCTAGTTTGACGTTTAAGTTCTACTTGTCCTTATTTGAATAAAAAGTTCTGCTTTCCAAGAAATAGAAAGTTAGGGCCATCACAGATGGAATTCAATCCCTTTATTTCAATAGTCACTTTTTCTTACAACCAGAATGACTTCCCAACTCCTTTGCTAGAGGGCTGGGCCTCTGTCTGCCTTGCCCACGTCATCTCCCTGCCTCAAGTGAACTGTCCAGCCTCACTAGCCCTTTCGGTCCTTCCAACATGCCTGCCTCAGGCCCTTTGCACCTGCTGCCCCGCCTGCCCACATTCTGCCCCCAGACCTCCGAGTAACAGCTGCCCCAGGCGCCTCTTCAGAGGGGACTTTCCTGACCTCCGAGGCCCTCCCCCCTGAGGGGTAAGTTTAAGGGTGCGTTCATAGCCCTTACCAGGACTTGACCTTGCCTTGTTTGTGGATCCAGTCTGCCTTGCGTACCCCACACCCTGTGAATTCCCACACCTGCCACAGTATCAGATGGAAGTGCTCACTATATGCGTGGTCCTTAATTTTTATTTAATGGGAGGAAGCTGAAGCCAGGATAATAAGGGAAGTGACCAGGACACACACACGTCAGTGACAGAACCAGGCTTTGGACCCAGGATCTCACTGGCTCTAAGTCCAGCGCCCACTTTTACACTTGACCGCCTGTCAGTCCTTCTCAGCCCATAACGATGACCCTGAGATTCTGCATATTAATGACTTGTGAAAAGGCAGTTGTGGCCACCACCCTTGGAGAACAGCGCGTGGACTTGGGCATTTCTGAGATTTTCAGGAATGAGGGTTGAGGTTGAAACCCCAAGGACTTTCCGGGGTGTTGTCCGCTAACAGAACATGAGGCCGCGCCCGGGGCGCCTGGGGCGCTCTGCTGGGGGAGGCTCTGGCCGTAGGTTTGTTCACCAGGCTCCGGCCTGGAGGGACTTCTGGGGGCCGTGGGCCTCTCAGCAGTGGCGTCTCTGAAGGAGACCCCTGGACTGGGGGTCTGGAGGTCTGGGTCTCTCGGCTGGCTCCGTTCGGCCTTTTCCCGACCCTGGCCAGTGGCTTTCCCTGCTTGGAGCTCTGGGCTTCCTCCTTCACGAAACGGGACGATTCGCCTGCCTCTCAGGTTTGCTGGACAACTACGGGCCCACTCAAAATAGTCAAAAACTCCCCTTGTATGTCTTTGGATAATCCATCCCCATGGATCAGAATTTCATAGACAAAGGCCACGCAGTTAGAAACTCTTCTCCATTTCTGTCCCCCTTTAAGAAGGCAGTCAGTGTTAGCCTGTCTCTTTGTCTATCCTGAAGGTGCTGTTGTGGATAAACCAAGGAACTCCAAACATAAGGGATTATTTTATTGTTGCTGCTGTTAGCATTTTCCTCCCTAGGGATTATTATTAAGACTATTTCTTAAGCAGCCCGGCCCCCCCACCTCACGTCCCCCAAGAGATCTCGGCCAGTTCTAAATCCCGGACGCAGCCCGGGCGCCGTTCTCCCACCTGATCTGGGACAGCACAGAGGCCTGTTACGCAGAACGGTCTGCACCTCTCAGGGGATGCGCAGGTGGGTTGACCCCGAGGGCTGGGCTCTCCGTCGGGGTCACTGTCCCTATGCAGGCAAGGTGGCCAGGGCTGTCTGGCACGGGGCTCAGTCTCGGCCCTGGGGGCCCGGGCCACGCGGTAGGACCTTGAACTCGGCAGTGGTCCTGGCCTGCGAGGGGCAGGGCCGGAGTGGAAGGCACAGGCTTCTGTTTGAAGTTTGCACCCTCAGCCCTTCCCACCAGTGGTCTGGCCTTGCTCACATGCTTTTTCCTATTTGGATAAAATTAGTCTGACGTTGCTAATTTTGATCAGAAATAGCAAAAGGACCACTGGGTAAGAGAAGAGTTCCGGGCCCTGCTGGTGGTCAGAGGAAGTGTGTTCCGGGTGCTGTGACGGCCATCCTCACGGCAGAGTGACCTTGCCTCCCAGGGGTCTGCCAGTGCCGAGGCAGCAGGTGTGGTGGGGAGACGCAGGAAGGGGGGCTTTGCTTCCTGGCCTGCTCCCCGGTCACCCCGGAGCTGAAGGACCGGACGCACAGCAGAGCATCAGCGGGGGGAGCTGAGGCCGGCGTGGTTTCAGCCCGTCCGGGTCTTCTCTCCTCCCCTCGGCCCGTGCGACCCTTGCAGAGCTGGTGTTGCAGGGCACTCTCCGGAGGCTCTGGGCGTGAGGGACCGTGGGGTGCCCGGCAGCCCTCCCCCGTCCCCCATCTTCCCAGTTTCCACCTCTGTTCACGTGCTCTGCTCCACCTGGTCCTTGCCGCCCTGTGAGACCCCATTTCTCAGATGGGGAGGCGAAGGCCATGTGGGCAGGCCTGAACCAGAACCTCGCCTGACACCTTTTCCTCACTGCTGTGTGCACGCCCTGTGCCGCTGCCAGAGACGCTCGCGCGCAGTCGTGCACAGAGAGGTTTGGGAGCAACGTAACCTCTAGGTCGAAGCGCGTCACTCGCGTTTCACATTTTCTTAGATTTTGATCAGCAGTGTCACATCGACCTCCTGAGGCTTTCTGCTTGTTAAACCAATCCTGATGAATTCAGATGAGTAGGGAGAAGGGGTGCCTATGGCCAGTGTGGACAGAAGGACGCACCTGCCTTCTAGAACGGCCTGCAAGATTGTCGTGTTGAGCGCACAGCACCAGAGCCGAGCCAGCGCTGAGAGTCAGGGGCAGTGAGCCAGGCCTGTCTCTGCATCACAGACTTGCCCCCTACCTGGCCTCGCTGGCCTCTGCTGCCCTGGGCAGAGGCCTCGCTGGCCTCTGCTGCCCTGGGCAGAGGCCTGAGTAGCCGCGGACCAGGTGTGTGACTCTGCACACAGCTTGTGCAAAAGGCAGCAACCGGAACTTAGATGTGTCTCCAGGATCCGTCACTCTCGAAGTGGTCTCCCGGGGAAACCGTGTCCGCGTCTCCCGATGTTGGATCTCGGGGTGGGTTTGATGGCCCTGGAGGGTCAGAAGCCGCTGGAGCAGAGCCTCCCGTGCTGTCAGGAGGCCTTTGGTCCCAGAAGAGGCCCGACTGTAAAAGCAGAGTCCTGGCTCTCTGCAGGCTGGGCCTTCACGAGGATGCGCAGGCAGTCGCCGTGTGTGGGGGACAAGGTTCATCCCCGAGGCGTGCAGAGGCGGCCTCCGGCAGATGGTGGACAGGTCACTTCCGGTCCCCAAGTCAGTTCCCTGGGCCCCTGTGTGAGGAGGCTGGACCACGATCACTGAGGGGTTCCTTTTTCTTTAATTTATCTGGCCATGCCGGGACTCAGTTGTGGCGTGTGAGCTCTTAGTGTGCCCCATGGACCTAGTTCCCTGACCAGGGATGGAACCCGGGCTGCCTGCAATGAGGTCGTGGAGTCCCAGCCACGACCACCCGGGAGGTCCCCCATCTTCCTCGAGGCCACGTGCTCCTGGCCGTGCCCCTGCCTCTGGGCTGAGGCCTGTTTTCGAGTCTGGGCCAAGTTCTCCCTCAGGGACCGAGGTAGAAGTGACAGCGGCCGCTCAGAGGGGCCTGCAGGGCACCCCCGGCTCAGGCCCCCTGCGTCCCGAGACACCACGGCCAGCAGCGTGGGGACTCGGGTTTGGGTCTGTGTGACCAGTTTTCAGAGTTTTGGCTTGAGAACTAATTTTTCCAAGGTCCCCTTCTGCTACGAAGAAGCAAGGAACTGCCTCCTCCCGCCCGCCTCGTCCTGCAGGGGGGAGCCTGCTGGGACAGAGGCCTCTGTGTGTCCACCGGGAGGCACGGTGCTGGGCATGGGCTCCGGTGCAGCTGATTTTCTTCTTAGGTTTCTGTGACCTCGTAAGTGGAACTGACTTCCTGCTGCAGCTCTTGGGAAGCCTCCCTGGAGAGCAGCGCCTGGCCTGCCGGCCTGACCACAGGACCTGCCCGCAGAGGGCTTCCTTCCTGGCCAGGCACCGGCTCTGTGCCAGGTTAGAGGGATGAGACGGGTCCGTCCTCTGCAGAGCCCGTTCTCGACAGCGAGGGGCAGACTGGCAAGCAGGAGCCCGCGCACGCAGCTCTGTGCCCGTTTGCCTGCCGTGAGGCCCGTTCCGTTTGGCCTGCACAGGGGCAAATCAAATTTGCTGACTCGGTTTTTAATTGCACGTGCGTTAGGCAGGGTATCCTTTTCTGTCGTCTTACTGCATCTCATGGTCCCTGCCTGGCCCCCGAGGGCACCCAAGTTTGGGGCAGTCGGCATCCTCCATGTTGTGTGCTGTTACAGGGTCCAGAGCAGAGGGCTGAGGACCACGGAGAAGACAGGTGCGCTCGGCGTGGGGCCCAGGCCCGTGTGTTGGGGGAGCTCCGCTCACCAGTGACCCAGAAGGTTCGGTAGGGGTTCACCGAAGGTCAAGGTGAATGCAGTCTCTCCTGGAGAAGGAAATATGACAATGATAATTCTCATCACGGGTGTGGGGACCCAGAGGGACAGTGGGAACCAGGAGTCCTTAGAGGTGGCCCTTCAAAGGGAAAATAGGCTGGTCCCTCACCTGGAGACTGTCCTTTCCCGTGAATTCCCCACCCGCCTGTGTGAGACTCGCCCAACTGGCCCCTGGTGACCTGGAGTGGGCAGCTCCCCCGCCCAGGGCCCTCTTCCGTCCTGACCCGGCCTCCCTCTGACCCTCTGTGCCTCGGAGACGCCTCTGGCCTTCACACTGGGTATCCGCAACCCAGAGAAGCCCCCAGAGTCAGCTGGGAGACGTCAGAGCCTGGCTGGGAAGGTGGGAGGGGGGCTTGGTGTGGCTCTCAGCCTGAGGTGCTGGTNTAGCATTTTCCTCCCTAGGGATTATTATTAAGACTATTTCTTAAGCAGCCCGGCCCCCCCACCTCACGTCCCCCAAGAGATCTCGGCCAGTTCTAAATCCCGGACGCAGCCCGGGCGCCGTTCTCCCACCTGATCTGGGACAGCACAGAGGCCTGTTACGCAGAACGGTCTGCACCTCTCAGGGGATGCGCAGGTGGGTTGACCCCGAGGGCTGGGCTCTCCGTCGGGGTCACTGTCCCTATGCAGGCAAGGTGGCCAGGGCTGTCTGGCACGGGGCTCAGTCTCGGCCCTGGGGGCCCGGGCCACGCGGTAGGACCTTGAACTCGGCAGTGGTCCTGGCCTGCGAGGGGCAGGGCCGGAGTGGAAGGCACAGGCTTCTGTTTGAAGTTTGCACCCTCAGCCCTTCCCACCAGTGGTCTGGCCTTGCTCACATGCTTTTTCCTATTTGGATAAAATTAGTCTGACGTTGCTAATTTTGATCAGAAATAGCAAAAGGACCACTGGGTAAGAGAAGAGTTCCGGGCCCTGCTGGTGGTCAGAGGAAGTGTGTTCCGGGTGCTGTGACGGCCATCCTCACGGCAGAGTGACCTTGCCTCCCAGGGGTCTGCCAGTGCCGAGGCAGCAGGTGTGGTGGGGAGACGCAGGAAGGGGGGCTTTGCTTCCTGGCCTGCTCCCCGGTCACCCCGGAGCTGAAGGACCGGACGCACAGCAGAGCATCAGCGGGGGGAGCTGAGGCCGGCGTGGTTTCAGCCCGTCCGGGTCTTCTCTCCTCCCCTCGGCCCGTGCGACCCTTGCAGAGCTGGTGTTGCAGGGCACTCTCCGGAGGCTCTGGGCGTGAGGGACCGTGGGGTGCCCGGCAGCCCTCCCCCGTCCCCCATCTTCCCAGTTTCCACCTCTGTTCACGTGCTCTGCTCCACCTGGTCCTTGCCGCCCTGTGAGACCCCATTTCTCAGATGGGGAGGCGAAGGCCATGTGGGCAGGCCTGAACCAGAACCTCGCCTGACACCTTTTCCTCACTGCTGTGTGCACGCCCTGTGCCGCTGCCAGAGACGCTCGCGCGCAGTCGTGCACAGAGAGGTTTGGGAGCAACGTAACCTCTAGGTCGAAGCGCGTCACTCGCGTTTCACATTTTCTTAGATTTTGATCAGCAGTGTCACATCGACCTCCTGAGGCTTTCTGCTTGTTAAACCAATCCTGATGAATTCAGATGAGTAGGGAGAAGGGGTGCCTATGGCCAGTGTGGACAGAAGGACGCACCTGCCTTCTAGAACGGCCTGCAAGATTGTCGTGTTGAGCGCACAGCACCAGAGCCGAGCCAGCGCTGAGAGTCAGGGGCAGTGAGCCAGGCCTGTCTCTGCATCACAGACTTGTCCCCTACCTGGCCTCGCTGGCCTCTGCTGCCCTGGGCAGAGGCCTGAGTAGCCGCGGACCAGGTGTGTGACTCTGCACACAGCTTGTGCAAAAGGCAGCAACCGGAACTTAGATGTGTCTCCAGGATCCGTCACTCTCGAAGTGGTCTCCCGGGGAAACCGTGTCCGCGTCTCCCGATGTTGGATCTCGGGGTGGGTTTGATGGCCCTGGAGGGTCAGAAGCCGCTGGAGCAGAGCCTCCCGTGCTGTCAGGAGGCCTTTGGTCCCAGAAGAGGCCCGACTGTAAAAGCAGAGTCCTGGCTCTCTGCAGGCTGGGCCTTCACGAGGATGCGCAGGCAGTCGCCGTGTGTGGGGGACAAGGTTCATCCCCGAGGCGTGCAGAGGCGGCCTCCGGCAGATGGTGGACAGGTCACTTCCGGTCCCCAAGTCAGTTCCCTGGGCCCCTGTGTGAGGAGGCTGGACCACGATCACTGAGGGGTTCCTTTTTCTTTAATTTATCTGGCCATGCCGGGACTCAGTTGTGGCGTGTGAGCTCTTAGTGTGCCCCATGGACCTAGTTCCCTGACCAGGGATGGAACCCGGGCTGCCTGCAATGAGGTCGTGGAGTCCCAGCCACGACCACCCGGGAGGTCCCCCATCTTCCTCGAGGCCACGTGCTCCTGGCCGTGCCCCTGCCTCTGGGCTGAGGCCTGTTTTCGAGTCTGGGCCAAGTTCTCCCTCAGGGACCGAGGTAGAAGTGACAGCGGCCGCTCAGAGGGGCCTGCAGGGCACCCCCGGCTCAGGCCCCCTGCGTCCCGAGACACCACGGCCAGCAGCGTGGGGACTCGGGTTTGGGTCTGTGTGACCAGTTTTCAGAGTTTTGGCTTGAGAACTAATTTTTCCAAGGTCCCCTTCTGCTACGAAGAAGCAAGGAACTGCCTCCTCCCGCCCGCCTCGTCCTGCAGGGGGGAGCCTGCTGGGACAGAGGCCTCTGTGTGTCCACCGGGAGGCACGGTGCTGGGCATGGGCTCCGGTGCAGCTGATTTTCTTCTTAGGTTTCTGTGACCTCGTAAGTGGAACTGACTTCCTGCTGCAGCTCTTGGGAAGCCTCCCTGGAGAGCAGCGCCTGGCCTGCCGGCCTGACCACAGGACCTGCCCGCAGAGGGCTTCCTTCCTGGCCAGGCACCGGCTCTGTGCCAGGTTAGAGGGATGAGACGGGTCCGTCCTCTGCAGAGCCCGTTCTCGACAGCGAGGGGCAGACTGGCAAGCAGGAGCCCGCGCACGCAGCTCTGTGCCCGTTTGCCTGCCGTGAGGCCCGTTCCGTTTGGCCTGCACAGGGGCAAATCAAATTTGCTGACTCGGTTTTTAATTGCACGTGCGTTAGGCAGGGTATCCTTTTCTGTCGTCTTACTGCATCTCATGGTCCCTGCCTGGCCCCCGAGGGCACCCAAGTTTGGGGCAGTCGGCATCCTCCATGTTGTGTGCTGTTACAGGGTCCAGAGCAGAGGGCTGAGGACCACGGAGAAGACAGGTGCGCTCGGCGTGGGGCCCAGGCCCGTGTGTTGGGGGAGCTCCGCTCACCAGTGACCCAGAAGGTTCGGTAGGGGTTCACCGAAGGTCAAGGTGAATGCAGTCTCTCCTGGAGAAGGAAATATGACAATGATAATTCTCATCACGGGTGTGGGGACCCAGAGGGACAGTGGGAACCAGGAGTCCTTAGAGGTGGCCCTTCAAAGGGAAAATAGGCTGGTCCCTCACCTGGAGACTGTCCTTTCCCGTGAATTCCCCACCCGCCTGTGTGAGACTCGCCCAACTGGCCCCTGGTGACCTGGAGTGGGCAGCTCCCCCGCCCAGGGCCCTCTTCCGTCCTGACCCGGCCTCCCTCTGACCCTCTGTGCCTCGGAGACGCCTCTGGCCTTCACACTGGGTATCCGCAACCCAGAGAAGCCCCCAGAGTCAGCTGGGAGACGTCAGAGCCTGGCTGGGAAGGTGGGAGGGGGGCTTGGTGTGGCTCTCAGCCTGAGGTGCTGGTCCGTCCATCCAGTGAGTGCAGGTGGAGGACGCCTGGCAGGTGGGCACGGGGTGCCCGGGTGGTGGTTTCAGCTCAGCAGGTGTTTCTCGTAGCTTAGCTCCGGTTCTGCACTCTGAGTAGTGAAACTCTGCGTGAGGATGCAGATGGCCCGACAGGGAGCTTTGCTGGGTCCAGGCTGCGGCGCCGTGCCGGGCTGCTGGAGAGGGGCGAGGCTCGATGGACGGGCAGGTGCCCCTCCAGCCAACGCTCTGTGTTTATCCAGCGCCTTCTGCATGCAGGTGCTGAGCTCGGTGCTGGGCACACGCAGAAAGCCAGGCAGACACGGCGCCTGCCCCCAGGAGACCCACGTGCGGGAGGGATAGAGACCGTGGAGGAGGGCTGCGTGCCTGTGTCAGGCCGGGCGGTGGAGTCGCTGAGGAGGGGGCACGGGGGTGG
>SJYH01007109.1:33712-52813 GCA_006408735.1 Sylvicapra grimmia
GCACAGCAGGCTCCCCAGGAGAGCCAGGCCCAGCGCGGCCACGACCACCAGCGCCGCGTCCCCCCAGGGCCCCGGGCAGGCCCAGGACGCGCGCAGGGTCCAGCCGCAGGCGCCCAGCTCCCCGCCGCTGAGCTGGGCGGGCGCGCGGCCCGCGGCGGGCGCGGGGCCGGCGCAGCGCAGGCGCCGCAGCTGCTCGGGCGCGCGGTCCTCCAGCCAGAGGCGCAGGTAGACGAGGTCGCAGTCGCAGTGCCACGGGTTGTGCTCCAGGTCCAGGGCCTGCAGCTGCGGCAGGTGGTCGAAGGCGCCGGGGGGCACGCTCCGCAGGCTGTTGTTGGTCAGCAGGAGCTGGCGCGTGGGGGCCGGCAGGGCGGGGAGCGCCTCGAGCCCGCGGCCGCGGCAGTCCACCTGCAGCCCCATGGTGTCCAGCGGGCGGCAGGCGCACGCGGCCGGGCAGGCCTCGGAGGCCTCGGCGGCCGCCCAGAGCAACAGCAGCGCCACCCACGCGGGCATCGGGCGGGACGGCTGCGGGGACAGTGGCAGTGAGGTCCCGGCAGCCTGCCCCCAGCCCGGCCCAAGGGCCACGGGGCCCGACTGGACAGGGGACCGCTCACCTCCTCCCGGGCCTCGGCTTTCTCCTCCGTGAAATGGGTGGTGGGGACGTGGGCGCGAAGCTCCCTGACTCAGCCCGGCTGGCTCTCCCCGGGTGCTCAGCTGGCTGGACCCTGAAGGTGGCTACAGCGAGGGGGTCGAGGCGTGGCCTCAGTCCCTTCCTGGGAGGGGTGGGCCCGCCAGCCCCCTGCTCGAGACACCACCCCTGCTCAGGCAGGGCCGGGGGCAGCAGGTGCCAGCTGAATGACAGCAGGCCAGGTCAGGGCCTCTCCCCAACACCCTGCACACCTAAGCCTGGGTCTGGCGGATGGCGTGCACACCGCTGACCACCCCTTGGCCCGTGAATTCAAACCCCTCTGCCTGGTTCACAGCAGAGTGAACTTTCTCGGGTCCCTGGTATGCAGAGCAGCTGGCTGAGGTTGCTTGGTTGCAGGGTAGGGGAGAAGGGGACCCAGACTGGGCTCCATCTGGAAAGCCCTAGATGGAGGCTCAGGCTTGGAGTTGGGAAAGAGGCCCAGAGAGGGAGACTGCCTTCTCCAGGGCTGCCCAGCGCTGTCAGAGACCAGGCTTGCCCTGGCTTCTTAGAAACCCCAGTCCTCTGCCCACCTCACCGCCCCTCCAGGACTTGGTGGAGGCTACCTCCCCTTCCAAAGGTGGGCTCCCACCAGGGCTGGCCCGTGGCAGGCTTCCAAGGAATGTGTGTTTAATAAACCAATGAATCTGACTCACCCAAGCACCTGGTATCTCAGAAGGAATGCCTGCCCGTGCCTCTGCCTCCCCACCCCGCCCCCCCCCGGAGGGGCAGAGGTTGAACTTGCCACAGGCCACCTCTCTCTGCCAAGCCTGGACCCAGAGCCCCCCAACCCCCAGGAGGGCCCCGCACAGTGGGAGATGGTGCTGGATGATGAGGGCCACTTACCTGACCGGCCTGCCCTCGGGGCGCCCCTTCTGTGGCCTGAACTGTCCTGGCCAAAGCCACGGTGGCTGGCCGTGCTGTGTGAAGCAGCCGACGGTGACCTCTGCCTCAGTGGGAGGAAGGAAATGGTGAAAATAGCCTGGCTTATCCCTGTGTGCAGCCCCCGGAGGGCCTCTCTGCAGAGGCGGCGGCCCTCGGGGTTCCAGGAACTTGTGCACAGAACTGTGGGTCACGCGGTCTATCGGAGGATGCAGTGCCATCCCTGGCTTCCCAGGGGGCTCAGCTGGTAAAGAATCCGCCTTCAATGCGGGAGACCCAGGTTCCACTCCTGGGTTGGGAAGATCCCCTGGAGAAGGGATAGGCTACCCACTCCAGTATTCTTGGGCTTCCCTGGTGGTTCAGACAGTAAAGAATCTGCCTGCAGTGCGGGAGACCTGGGTTTGATCCCTATGTTGGGAAGATCCCCTGGAGGAGGACATGGCAGCCTACTCCAGTGTTCTTGCCTGGAGAATCCATATGGGCAGATGAGCCTGGTGGGCTACAGTCCACGGGGTCGCAAAGAGTCAGACACGACTGAGCGGCTGAGCACAGCCAGCACACCGGTGCATCCCACTGGGCCGCAGGTCCTCCATGAGCCTCAGTCCCGAGCGTGGGAGAACCGAGAAGGCTGGGAAGGCTTCCTGGGGGAGGGTGCCTTGCATTTTCACATCTTTCAACATTTTGCAAGCATGCTTAGTCATTCGGTTGTGTCTGACTCTTTGCAACCCCATGGACTATAGCCCGCCAGGCTCCTCTGTCCATCTACATTGGCGGGCAGGTTCTTTACCACTGAGCCACCTTAATGCTTTCTGATCCTTCTTTTCAACAGAGAGCTGCGTCAGTCTCGAGCTGGACGCAAGGACCTTAGCTGTATGCGCAGTGCATCTATTTCTATAGGACGTTTGACTCAGGGGTGTGCCTGCAGCTTCCCATCTATGCTAGTGATATAAAAAACATCCTGTTTAAAAGAAACACGAATCTTTAATTCAGTTTTATTTTTACCATTATAAAGTATGAATTAAAATCAAGCTGAAATATTATAATTATAAGATCAAAATAATAATATATGCCTTTTATTATGTTGGAGAAGGGCATGGCAATCCACTCTAGTGTTCTTGCCTAGAGAATTCCATGGACAGAGGATCCTGGTGAGCTACAGTCCACGAGGTCACAAAGAGTCAAACATGACTGAGTGAGTAACACACACTTTACTGTGTTATAAAAATGTCGGTAGCATGAAATACCAAGTTAGTCAGTACAGGATTTGCAGAGATGGGAAAACGTATACCCGTGGCGGTGGGGGAGCTGAGGTGCAGCCCCTCGGGGTACAGCAATGCTTGGGAACGGGTGGAAGGGGTTCTGGCAACCAGAGGGACGCAGGAGAGACGCCCAGAGAGGGGCTGCTGGGAGGGGCACCGCTGGCCGTGCCCGCGGTCGTGGTCAGCGTCAGCCAAGGAGTGAAGCTGAGAGGCGGGTCTAAGGCCCCCGGTCTGGGGGGCATTCTAAACCCTCTGAAACTCAGATAGTTGGGGCTCGAAAGGAACACTGAGGCCCAGAGCGGCCAGGCTGCCAGCCGAGGGGCCCCGGGACTGCAAGCAGGAGGCACCGGGCCGGGAGGCAGGGAGCCTCACCCCTGCAGCCGAGCCTGTTCTCAAAGCAGGTGATGCGGCACCAAGGCCGCGGGCAGAAGTCAAGGGTAGGGCTGGGCACGCTTGACCCCGTTGCCCCCAGACCCACAGGAGTATCCCTCCCATTCCAGGGGGTGGGTGTGCGTCCTGACCTGACCCCCCCGGTCAGACCCACACTCTCTCCTCTCGGGCCTCTGAGGTTTCCTTTTTATCTCAACACGGACGGCTTAAAAAACGACAGAAATGGGTCGTTTTCGTTGTGGGAAAACCGGACCGGGTGGATGAGCAGGAAGATGATAAATGTGGTCCGCAGCCCCACTATCCAGGAAGGCTGCCTCTCCTCTCCTCTCCTTCCTGAGAGGGTAGTCTTCTCGCCCACACAGGGCCGCACGGGGCCCACGCCTTGGGGGTCCGCCTCCAGGTCCCCAGCATTCGCGGGCTCCACTGTGGTGTGGCGTCCTTCATTTGGGGATCCCAGACGTGAAGGGCCCCCGGCCACTCGTATCTCCCGACAACAGACCTCTTTGGGCTCGGGTGGGGGGGCGCCCCTGGGCTTCCTGAGGGGGCTCCCCCTTCCAGAGCTGCCTGAGTGGCCGGCCCGGCTGACCACAGGCTTTTCCTGGCGGGAGACGGGGGCCTTCTGCTCCTTGACCCGTCAGGCTCCCTGCCAGGCCCCCCACCCGTGCCCAAAGAGGCCCCTCTCGGGCTCCTTCCGTCTGTAAACGTGCTCATGCCCGCTTTGCCCTGTAAAATCCTCGTGTGAGTGCGTGCGTGTGTGCACATGTGTATGTCAGTGTGTGTGTGTGAGTGCGTGCATGTATGTGCATGTGTGTTCATGTGTGTGAGTGTGTGTTTATGTCTCTCTGTGTGTAAGCATGTGTGCATGTGCATGGGTGCGTGTGTGTGCGTGTGTGCATGCATGTGCGTGAGTGTGTGCATGTGCGTGTGTGTACGTGTGTTTATGTGCATGTGTGCATGCATGTGTGCACGTGCGTGAGTGTGAGTGCGTTTGTGCATGTGTGTGAGCATGTGTGCATGTGCGTGAGTGCGTCCGTGTGCATGTGTGTGTGAGTGCATTTATGTCTGTGCGTGAGCATGTGTGCACGTGCATGAGTGTGTGCATGTGCATGAGTGCATGAATGTGCATTGAGTGCGTGCATGTGCATGTGCGTGAGTGCGTGCGTGTGCATGTGTGCATGAATGTGCATGTGTGTGAGCGTGTGTGCATGTGCGTGAGTGTGAGTGTGTGTACGTGTGTGCATGTGCGTGAGTGCGTGCGTGTGCGTGAGTGCGTGCGTGTGCATGTGTGTGAGCGTGTGTGAGTGTGTGTCAGCGTGTGTGAGTGTGTGTGTGTGCATGCCCCAGTCCTGCTACTGCACAGGGGTTCCTGGTCCTGGAGGAATTCCTAGGGTGGCCCGCACCAGCCCGCAGCCCGACCCCCGGACCTGGGGAGCCCACTGCGACCTCAGGGCTGGGCCTGTGCTGGGTTCACTGACAGCTGACCCTGCAAGAGCCAGGTTACCCGGGGGCCCGAGGTGCCGTAAATTGCTGCTGCCCCTGCCTTTGCAGGGCTTCATGACAGCAGCGAAGAAAACCTGAGCTCTGAACTCGGCCCCTTTCACAGGTTCACGGTCACGGCTCCTGCCCCCTGCCCCCTTCTCTCGACCCTCCCCATAGACGACAGACCCTAAAACCAGCCCTTCTGGAAAGCCTGCCCCACGCCCACAACTGCCCACACATGCAGTTGCTCTTCCTGCCTCTTCCACCGGGAGGCACCCTGCAGGACCTAAAATCATGTTCGCGTTTTGTCTGCAACCCAGACAGCAGATTAAAAAGCAGAGACGTTACTTTGCCAACAAAGGTCCGTATAGTCAAAGCTATGGTTTTTCCAATGGTCATGTATGGATGAGAATTGGACCATAAAGAAAGCTGAGCGCTGAAGAATGGATGCTTTTGAACTGTGGTGCTGGAGAAGATTCTTGAGAGTCCCTTGGACTGCAAAGACATCCAACCCGTCCATCTTAAAGGAAATCAGTTCTGAATATTCATTGGAAGGACTGATGCTGAAGCTGAAACTCCACTTTTGGCCACCTGATGCGAAGAGTTGACTCACTGGAAAAGACCCTGATGCTGGGAGAGATTGAAGGCGGGAGGAGAAGGGGACGACAGAGGATGAGACTGTTGGATGGCATCACCAACTCTATGGACATGAGTTTGAGTAAACTCCGGGAGTTGGTGATGGACAGGGAAGCCTGGTGTGCTGCAGTCCATGGGGTCGCAAAGAGCTGGACACGACTGAGCGCCTGAACTGAGCTGAGCTGATGAAATGTCTCCTTCCAGGCAGACAGGAGCTTCTGAAGGGCAGGGGCTCGGTGCTTTAATGCTGTTAAGACACAGCTGCGCCTGCACGTCACAGGTGCAGGAAGCGTCTGTAAGGTTTGCAGACCACCTCTCCTCCCGCTCCGGTCAGTCTGCTTCTCTTGGGACCGCCGTCTCCCAGGAGCCCGCTTCTGCCTCTGGCGATAAGGGTCTGACCGCCTCCTTGAGTCTTCAGGTTAAAACCAGGTCCTCAACAGCGTCCCCCTCTGCAGCACGCCGTCACCAGCTTGTGGCCACCGGCAGGTCAGCCTCAGTCCCTCTGCCCGCTGCACACCTCTCTCCTCCTGTGCCCTCCGTCCCAGGTCCACCCAGGGCAGGGCCTCTTCCAGGAAGCCCTCCCGGAACGGCTCCCACTGCCAGCAGACCGAGGCACCGCTGTCTGCCATGCGTCTGCCCCCTCACCCCCCGGGTAAGTGTCCTGGGCAGTGTTCACAGAGCAGGCGCGGCTGAAACTTGAGCAGGGCTGTTAGGTGGTTTCAAACCTGGTGGGAGAGGCCTCGTTTTCTCACTGCTTCGTAAGGCAGGGTATTTAGGAAGCCCTTTATCTTGCAGCCCAGGACCCTGCATTACCCCCTGGAGCGGTTCTCCTTCTCATCTCCAGAGATTAAGACGCTGTGACCCCCAGCTTCTCAGCCGTCACTTTTAGCCTGTGCACACCACGCCAGAAGCCCTCTAGAGTCCCAGGGCAATCTTCACCTAAATCCATCGCACCTGTAACCTGTGCCCACGGATTCGCCGGAACCCTGGCACATCCTCCAGGCCGCCAGAAACCTTAACAGGGGTCCCCAGAGTTGTTTGGCAGGAACTTGGAGTCAGGGACTCCATGGACACGAGTGGGAGTGACCTCGGGAAGTTGGTGATGCACAGGGAGGCCTGGCGTGCTGCAGTCCAGGGGGTCGCAGAGAGTCGGACACGACTGAGTGCCTGAACTGAACTGGAGTCAGCTAAGGCTGGTTGGGACCTTAGACCCTCCAACAGGGCTTGCCCGAAGGTCCGCTCAGTGGGCTTTGACATCAGTTCAGTTCAGTTCAGTCACTCAGTCGTGTCCGACTCTTTGCGACTCCATGGACTGCAGCACGCCAGGCCTCCCTGTCCATCACCATCTCCCGGAGTTCACTCAAACTCCTGTCCAGCGAGTCGGTGATGCCATCCAGCCATCTCATCCTCTGTCGTCCCCTTCTCCTCCTGCCCCCGATCCCTCCCAGCATCAATCAGAGGCCCCCAAACCCCATCGTCCGAAGATGCTAACTAGGCCTGAAGAAGCCTGGAGCGAAGTCTTGTCTCTAGTTCCAGTTCTCCTCCGCGTCTCTGGCGTCAGCGGGTGAATCCCCGCACCCTTCGCCTTCCCGGAGCGGGTCCCAGACTTGCTCCCCGGAAGCGCCTAAGCATTGCGCGGGCTGCGGGGTGGGGCTTACGCATCTCTACCGACGCGGATGTGTCGCGGGGCCACGCGGGGCTTCAGCGTCCGCCGTGCTTCGTGCCGGCTCTGCGGCCCGGAGCAGGGGTAGTCTCAGCCCCACTCTGCCTCAGTTTGCTCGTCTGTAAAATGGGCAGAATGAAGCGTGGCCGGCGTGGACCGAGGGCACTCCCCTCCGGCTCAGCCGACACACCTGGTCGGAACCCGTCTCTGCAGGGCAGGTAGGGCTGCCGCCTCGCTAGCTTAGAACAGGCATTTCCTTTTCAAAGTCCTTGACGTAGACTTTAAAAGGGAGCTGATTCCAAGGAAACGGGAGCGCCGCTTTGAGTACAGGTGGTGGGGAGACCCCGCGCATCCCCGAGGAGGGGCTGGGGCGAGGAAGCGCCCCCCAACTCCCCCCCAGCCCCACCTGCTTGGAGGCTTTGGACTCGCCGTGGCTCCGCACTGCAGCAGCGCCCTCTGCTGCTCAGAGTCTGAAATACGCGCTGTCCTTGGTCGGGGCGGGTGCGTGGGTAGGGGCATTTTCAGGTCAACACACTAGTTTTTGTTGCCGGGAGATGAGAGAGGGCAGTTAGTCAGAATTTCCTAGAAAACCTTTTTTCTAAGGAGTCGCAGACCATTTGAAGAATCCCAAAGAAGCTTTGCTAGAAAAAGACAAAAGGAGAGTGATGGGCGTGGAGGCTGTTTATAAATATCCCTTCCTCCTGGGTTTCCTGAGGTCAAGGCTATGGTTTTTCCTGTGGTCATGTATGCGTGTGAGAGTTGGACTATAAAGAAAGCTGAGCGCTGAAGAATGGATGCTTTTGAACTGTGGTGTTGGAGAAGACTCTTGAGAGTCCCTTGGACTGCAAGGAGATCCAACCAGCCCATCCTGAAGGAGATCAGTCCTGGGTGTTCACTGGAAGGACTGATGTTGAAGCTGAAACTCCAATACTTTGGCCACCTGATGCAAAGAGTCGACTCATTTGAAAAGACCGTGATGCTGGGAAAGACTGAGGGTAGGAGGAGAAGGGGACGACAGAGGATGAGATGGTTGGATGGCATCACCGACTGAATGGACATGTGTTTGAGTAAGCTTCGGGAATTGGTGATGGACAGGGAGGCCTGGCGTGCTGCAGTCCATGGGGTGGCAAAGAGTCGGACACCCTTAGCGACTGAACTGGACTGTCCAGCGCCTTCCCGCCTCTGCCCACCCAGGGCCAGCTTTGGGGCCGGCTGCCAGCGCAGCTGCCCAGGGCCCGCTCCGGGCCGCCCTGCGCTCGGGGGATGCTGCCCTCTGGCCGCTGCCCTGAAGCTCTCAATGGTGGTGCCTTTTGCTGTCCTCTCAGTGCAGTCCCGCTGGACTGGGGCCCTGGTGGCGCTCAGGGCCCTGGCTGCACCCGGTCACCCCCCGAGCCCCGGCTGGTGCCCCTCCGGCCCCAGGCCCCCAGGCTGCCCTCGGCTGGTGTCTTGTATCAGCCGTGGCTGCTGGCAGGGGGGTCCGTCAGGCCTGCTTCTTCCCCCAGCGTGTTGGCGCCCTGGAGGGAGCCTGCAGTCTGCCGAGCGCCCCGGGGGCCCTGGTCCTCCTTCCAGCCTGCTGGCTGTCATTGTCAGGCCTCGGACGGTCCCTCACACACCCAAAGACCCTCCGGAACACTCGGGAATCACCCTGTGAGTGAGCCAGCAGGGCTTTTCCCTGGAAGTGCGTGTTAGCTGTTGCACGCAACAGCGCTCCCCAAGCTCGCAGCTTAAGCAGTAACCTGTGTTCACCTATTCTCTCAGTTCCCGGGGGTAGAGGACCTTGCGAGTGGCTTTGCTGGGTGGGTCCGCTTCTGGATACTGCAGTCAGATCCCAGCCTGAAGACCTGACCCGGGCTGCGGGTCCTGCTTCTGAGGTGTGAGTTGGGCTGACGGCCGGAGGCCTTGGTTTCTTTCGGGCTGTTGACCGGGGCACGCTGTCACAGGGCCTTTGTCGTAGGGCGCCTGGGTGTCCTCCTGGCTTGGGGAGGAAGGCGGCGGCCCAGGCCTCTCACGACTCGTGCCCGGGGGCACACCATCAGCGCCTCTGTTCTCTGTTAGACCCGAGTGGCTTAGTGTAGCTCATGCTCGAGCAAAGGGAACTGGCTTTGTATCTCCAAGGGAGAGTATTGAAGACTGTGTGCATTTTACCAGGAAGTTTCAGATTCAAATAGCTGCAAGGCCTCTGCCAGGGAACTCCACAGCCTTATTGAGAAGCATCAGGGAAGGGATTAATTCGTTAATAGAGCTCCCAGGAGCCTCAAGGGAGGAGAAACTTCTGGGTCGGGATTGTGGCTTGAATGTCAGGCCCAGATATCAGGGAGGCTCTGCTTTTGGTGAGACTTTCCTTGAAACTCTGCACTTTCCTGCTGCTTCCTCTTTTTTTTAAAAAAAAGAATATTTGGCTGTGTCAGGTCTTAGCTGGGGCATGTGGGATCCAGTTCCCCGAGCAGGGGTCACACCTGGGCCCCCTGCACTGGGAGCCTGGAGTCTCAGCCTCTGGACCCCCAGGGAGGCTCCCCACCATGAGGCTTATATACAGCAATCTATACATGTGTGATGAAGTTGCTGGTCTTAGTTGCTTTCGGCCCGTGGGGACTTTTTCTGTGCAGGATGGGGGCAGCTCTAGCTGATGGGTTCCCCTGCCACCAGCCGTGGACTGACACAGACGCCCTGGCCCCGGGCAGCAGCGGCTTCTCTCGTGGAGCACAGGCCGGCGGGCGCGTGGGTTTAGTGGTTGCGACTGTCAGACTCCGGGGCACTGGTTTAATTGTTCTGCTGTGTGTGGAATTTTCCCGGGCCAGGGATCGAACCCAGGTCTCCTGCGTTAGCAGGCGGATTCTTTACCCCTGAGCTGCCTAGGAAGCTGTGTTGCTGATCTCTTAATTTCAAACACATTTTAGCATCCCTGCGTTTTCACTCCCCTCCCCTCGTAACGACTGTGATGCTTTTGACAGCACGTCTGACATCTCTGTGTGTCCTTTGCCTGCTTACTGGGGATATCGATTTTGCTCCTTTGTCTTTTAATCTGTCTACTAGCTTTGTATGTGGTTAACTTGCTCCCATTAGTGGGTATTTGCTTTACCAATGAGTGTTTTCCTTTCATAATTTTCATGTTTCTGGTTGTAGCCTCTTTTTTTTTTTTGCTTAGAGAAGTCTCTTGAACATCTCTTATAAAGCTGGATTGGTGGTGCTGTAAACCTGTCGATCTCTCCATCATATCTGAATGAGAGTCTTGCCAGGAAAAGTATTCTCGGGTGGGCGTAGGTTTTTCCCTTTCATCACTGTAAATATATTGAGCCCCTCCCTTCTGGCCTGCAGTTTCTGCTGAGGAGCCAGCCTTTGTATGTAGCTTGTTGCTGTGTGTGTGTGTGCGCGCATGTGTGTGCATGTGTGTGTGTGTGTTTTGTCTCATCATGTGGCGTGAGGGGTCCTAGTTCTCCAACCAGGGGATCAAACCCACGCCCCCTGCGGTGTGAACCACTGGGCCACCAGGGACATCCCTCCTTTGCTGTTTTTAACGTTTTCTCTTCATCTTTACTGTTTGCCATTTTACTTACGTGTGTCTTGGTCCTTTAGGGGGTTGCTCCCATTGGATTCTCTGTGCTTCCAGCACCTGAGTGTCTGCTTGCTTTCCCAGGTTAGGGGAGTTTTCAGCTACAATGTCTTCAAATAACTTCTCTGTCCCTTTTCTTTCTTTTCTGCTAGGACCCCTGTAATGCTAACGTGAGTACACTCGATGTTATCAGAGATCTCTGCACCTGTCCTCGCTTCTCTTTGCTTTTCAGCTCCAGCGTTTCCGCTTCTGTCTGCCAGTTCACTGATCCGCCTCTCTGCATCCTTTAGTCTGCTGTTGATTGCTTCTAGTGTCTTTTTAAAATGTGCAGTTGCTACATCTTTCATCTGTGTTTGGGGCTTCTTTTACATTTTCTAGCTCTTGTTAAGAATGCCTAACTCTCGCTCTGTTTACCCCTTCTCCTCCTGAGTTCTTGGATCCTTTTGCGATCATCACCTTGAACCCTCCCGGGGAGGCTGCCTTCCTCCGCCTCACTTTGCTCTCCTGGGGCTGCATCTTCTCTTGGTGGGGAGTGGCTAGCTTTGTTTTTGGTTTGTTTTTGAGAGATCGTGCTGGGTCTCTGGCGGCGGGCGTGGGCTTCTCTAGCTGTGTCTCACGGGCTCAGTTGCCCAGCCAGGTTCAGACCCTGCACTGGAAGGCCGGTTCTCACCCACTAGACCGTCGGGGAAGTCCGACCTAGGATTTCATCCTGTTCTTCCGTTGTCAGCGTGCTCCTCTGGCGCCTCATTTGCCTAACTCGCTCTTCTTGCTGATGGCTGGCCTGGAGACATGGCCTTGTGTGGGAGCAGGGCTGTGGGGCCTCCGGCAGCGTGCGCTCCTCTGCCCGCGGTGTGCACTGTAGGGGGGCCCGTGCGTGCCCGCTCGGCCCCTCTGCAGTGGCAGGCGGACCTCTGTCAGCGGCCTGGGGGTGTGGCTGGCCCCCAGTCCAGTTGGCCGCCTTTTTTCTTTTAAGACTGTTAGCATTAGCTGGTCCCGTGGTTGCCCAGCTACAGATGGCATCTCCCAGCATCCTTTGCAGCTAGGTATGGCCAGTGGGATGGGCTTAGAGGACGTGTGAGCCAGAGTGCCTGAGCCTCCGTTCCCTGTCCCCTCCTTCCCGGGGGCCGGAGGGCCGACGCGATGCTGGTGATTAGCTTCTGCCAGGACGACCCCCTTGGGGACGAGAGGGCAGCACAGCGGGAGGCACCTGGGCCCTGGGGGGCACGTGGAGCAGAGCTGCTCTGTCGTCCACTCCCCTCTGAACTGCTGCGGGGCAGAAAGCTCCGTCTTGTTTGCCCAGAGAGTCGTGGGCGCTCGTTTATCAGAGTGGCTTAGGCTGTGCGGTGACTGATCCAGAGCCCAAGCCCTGGGGTGCCTAACCAGGCACAGCTGGCAGAGGTAGGAAGCGCGAGACGTGGGCTCAGGAAGCAGGCTCAGGCCAGGCGTGGGTGCTGATTTGCTGTGCGGTGCCAGACAGTCCCTCAGCCTCTCTGGGCGCCTCCGCATGCTAGGCCATCTCATAAACTGGCCTCCAGCGAGATGAGGGCTGTGTGGGCGATGAGGCATCTTTGCTTGTCAGGCAGAGGTCAGAGGAGATTTCTATTAGGAAGCTCCCAAGGGTGTGCCTTAGTGTGGTTGGAATCTACAGGAATCCTGCCCGCCCGCTGTCGGCCAATTCCAGGGGGCAGAGCAGGGGCGGGGTGCCTGAGGAACGTCTCTTCTAGTCCCGTTTATTGTCACTATTATTATTTCTAGAATATGTGCTTCTCTGCTTGCCTCGGGTCTTGGTGGCAACACGTAGGGTCTTCATCGCGTCTCGTGGGCTCTTTGGCCGTGGTTTATGAACTCACTGGTTTGCAGCTTGTGGGATTAGCTGTGGCATGTGGGATCTAGTTCCCCACCACATCCCCTGCATTGGAAGGCGGATTCTTAACCACCAGACCGCCAGGGAAGTCCCTGCCCCTTTTATTTTTCATTAACACACGGTAAAGCTGAGTTTTTGGAGAGGCATACCCACTTCCATGGATCTTACTACACGCGTGGACTCCTGCGGCCCCACACGCGGCTGGGGGTCACCCTCCAGGCCTCCCTGTGGCCCCGCCTGGGACTGCCTGCCGGGCCCCTGGTCCTCCTTTCCCTGTGGTCCCTCTTCTGTGTCCCCGTGGTGACCCCTTGCTCCCAAGTCCTGAGTCCTCCCGTCTGCTCTTCTCCCCCTCACCTCCGGGAGGCAGGTCAGAACCCCTGCAAGGCGCCGGTTGCCTGGGAGACGAGTCATGGGGGGGGGGGCCCCTCCTGCCCTCGCCCCGCCCTCCGCAGGGCCCCGCCCTCCTAGGCTTGGACCGGCCCCTCTCGCCTGGACTCGCAGAGCCCTCTCGTCGGCCGCAGTTTAGCGCTGCAGTGCTGGCCAGCGTGTCTTTCCCTCCTACAAGGGTTTAAGGTTGATGGGACCGGGCAGCTTCTCTTGCTCCTGCCTGTGACCCGCGGGGCCGGGCACCCACTGGGTGCTCAAGAAAGAGGGGCTCTGGGGTCTGTACTCACGGGGCGCGTTACGGCAGCACACTGGGGCGCTCCCTGTTCCCTTGCACTAAATGCCCTTCCCCCCTGTCTGCCCACCTAAATATAGCCACGTCCAGAGCTAGTTCAAGGCCACCTCCACCAGGAAGCCTGCCACGACCACTGTCTCCTGCCTGGGAGTTCCCCCAGTCCCATGTCCAGCCTTCAGCTCTTCTGGGTCACGGGTAGTGTCCTCAGTGGAGTGCGGGGCACGAGGTCCCTGGAGCAGTCACGCTGTGTGGACGAAGAGGACACCGCTGGGAAGGGAAGAGATCCTGGGAGCCTGGGAAGGGATTCTGGACTGAACTGGGCAGAAAAGCGGGCACCTCGACTCCAAGGGCAGGGGGCTGGCAGCGGGTACAGGCTGACCCAGCACCCGTCAGCCACGTGCTTGCTGGCAGCAGGAATGTAGGCCGGGAATGAGAAGCCCAGGGAAGGCGTGGCTTCCAGGCTCCGAGCGTGGACTGGTCTCAGAAGGAGCCGGTGAGCCCAGGGTTCTGAGGATGTGATGGTGGCCAGGCTGGTCCCGGAGGCTGGTCTGATGGCGGCCAGGCTGCCCACAGGCCGGGCCAGCAACCTCAGCAGGAGACAGGGAAGGAGTGGGTGAGGGCTGAGGCTGTGGAGGCAGGGGCCGAGGGCTCTCTACGCAGGAGCTCACAGCCAGCCAAAGCTCGGTGCAGGGCTGCCAGCATGGCCGAGGGGCCAGACGGCCCGTCTGGAGAGAGAGTGGGCAGCAAGAGAGTCATTCTGTCCCCTGTGGCCCCCCCCGGGCCCTCCCCCGGGCCCTCCCCAGCCTGGCCACCCTCTCCTTCCGAGGACCCCGGGGAAGGCAGTTTCTAGTGCCCAGTTCTGAACTCCTCCTTGATGCCCGGGGCCAGTCAGGGCACTGGACGCACCCGGGCCCTGCCCAGCGGTGCCCGGTGAGGCTAGTGGGCTCACCACCAGTGAGCCTCCCCTCCTGATTTCACCGGGCACGAGCTGGCCCTGATGAAATTGGGGCCACGTGGCCTAGTGCTTAAGGGAGAGGCCTGAGGTCTAAGTGCGGCTGACCCTTGGCCTCTCTGTGCCTCAGTCTCCCCATCTGTGGAATGGGTGTGATAATAGTCCTTCCTCCGCAGGAAGCCCGGGGCTGAACTGGCAGCAGGGAGCTGCCTGCCTTCCTCGGCGTCTGGCCACACTGGCGTTTATTTGGCCTTTTCCCTGGAGTGTCCGCTCCCTGTCCTTCTCAGATAGCACCTTCAGCTTCCTGAAGCCTGTTCTTGATTGTACCCTTTGCAGGTGGGCTGGGCAGGACTGTGTGTTGGTCGCTCAGTCGTGTCCGGCTCTTTGCGACCCCACGGACTGTAGTCCGTCAGGCTTCTCTGTTCATGGAATTCTCCAGGCAAGAATACTGGAGTGGATTGCCATTCCCTTCTTCAGAGGAACTTCCCAACCCAGGGACTGAACCCTGGTCTCCGGCCTCGCAGGCAGATTCTTTACCGTTTGAGCTACAGGGAAGTTTCCTGACTGTACCCTTTGCAGGTGGGCTGGGCAGGAATGAGGTAGCATTTTGCAGACAAGACACTCAGGACGGAGGAGCTGGGTCAGAATGCTGCCCAGGCCTTGGAAGATGGGTCAGGGATGGGGGCTCACCTACCGTGTGCCGGATCCCTGCAAGCGTCCAGCGTGCTCAGCAAAATCTTCCCCAGGGCTTTTGCCGATATGTTCTTAAAAAATGAAATGAGACAGGGCTGGACTGGCCGTGGTTGCTGAATCTTCAAGCAATGGTGGGGCTTCGTGGCCCCTACAGGCTTCTGTGGGGCTCCCTGGGGGCAGGTAGAGTCCGTTCCCCGCCCCCACCCCCGCCCATNCCCAGCCTCGGTCACCGGCCCAGCCCTGGCCAAGGAGCGTGGACGCTGCTGCCCCCTGCAGAATCCCAGGGGGAGAGGGTGGCGAGTTGCCGAATGCCACGTGGACACCTGCCTTCTAAAGCAGGGATGGGGGAGTCAGGCAGCCCCCGCTCCCGACAGCGATGGAGGGAAAGAGAAGCAGCTGAGGGTGTGGCGTCCTGGGGCAGTAGGCAGAGCCCGGGGCCTGTGGATTCGGGAGCGTGCTCTGAGGGTCTCAGGAACTGAGCTCCCCATCCTCCTCCCCTCCACAGCCAGTTCTCCTTGGGGGAGAGGTCTCTCTCCTGTTTCCTCTGGCTTTGATGGAGCTGCCAATCACAGGGCCCTGCCCGCCTGCCGTGGAGGACTGGTCCAGGTATGGGCCTGTGACTGAGGCCGACCACAGGTGTTCTTCCCTGAGAGTTACTGTATGGGGCTCCCATTGTTCCTCTGGGGGTTTTAAGTCGGCTGATGGGAGCCTAGAGCTGCCTGGGGCCCTGCGTTCC
The DNA here is from genome assembly GCA_006408735.1 of Sylvicapra grimmia. Taxonomy (NCBI): domain Eukaryota; kingdom Metazoa; phylum Chordata; class Mammalia; order Artiodactyla; family Bovidae; genus Sylvicapra; species Sylvicapra grimmia. The sequence goes on from SJYH01007109.1 coordinate 49,178, forward strand.
CTCACCCTACATGGAGANGGTTGCAAGCAGGAAGCTAGTCTGGCCAGTTTGAGCCGAGGAGGAATTCACTGCCAGGCTAGTGGCTTGTCCCCAGAATGGGTCGAGGGCTGGGGGCCTGGAGGGTGAGGCAGAAGCGGCTGGAGACTCCTGTCTGGGGACTGCAGCTGAGAACACCCTCCAGCCATTCCCCACCTCCCTCGAGACAGGCGCCCCAGGAGAGGGGCCCGGCTGACCCAGCCTCGGTCACCGGCCCAGCCCTGGCCAAGGAGCGTGGACGCTGCTGCCCCCTGCAGAATCCCAGGGGGAGAGGGTGGCGAGTTGCCGAATGCCACGTGGACACCTGCCTTCTAAAGCAGGGATGGGGGAGTCAGGCAGCCCCCGCTCCCAACAGTGATGGAGGGAAGGAGAAGCAGCTGAGGGTGTGGCGTCCTGGGGCAGTAGGCAGAGCCCGGGGCCTGTGGACTCGAGAGAGCGTGCTCTGAGGGTCTCAGGAACTGAGCTCCCCATCCTCCTCCCCTCCACAGCCAGTTCTCCTTGGGGGAGGGGTCTCTCCCCCATTTCCTCTGGCTTTGATGGAGCTGCCAATCACAGGGCCCTGCCTGCCTGCCGTGGAGGACTGTTCCAGGTATGGGCCTGTGACTGAGGCCGACCACAGGTGTTCTTCCCTGAGAGTTACTGTATGGGGCTCCCATTGTTCCTCTGGGGGTTTTAAGTCGGCTGATGGGAGCCTAGAGCTGCCTGGGGCCCTGCGTTCCCTCACCCTACATGGAGAAAGCCCCTCTATAGTAGGAAAGAACGGAGCAGACAGATGGGGGCAATATAACCTTAGTCCCTGGATCCAACTGTGCCTGAAGCTCATCCTAGCTGTTCTTTTGAAACCATGCTCCCAGCTCCATCTGGTAATAAATTCCTGTTTTTTTTTTCCCTTGAGCTGATCTGACATGGATCCTTTAATGTGCAGCCAAAATATTCTTCATTAGATCTAAATCATCTCCCCTTAGCGCCTTGGTTTGCCCATCTGTGAGGGGGCACAGGACCAGGCTGAGATGGCTCACAGTCCTTCCACCTGTAAGAGACTAGCCACTGGTCTGGCTCCCAGCCTCTGGGGCTCCGCTGACCTCCTCCTCAGGCGTCCTCAGAGCCTTTGCACCGCAGCCCCGGGACCCCAGCTGCTCCGCCAGCATGGCAACACAGGCCTCCAGCTCCCCCAGGGCGCGGGCATGGTTGGCACCGCCCAAGTGGCTGAAGTAACTCATGAGCTTCTTGGCCATCTGGTCATCGCACCTGCAGGGAAGGAGAGTACCGGCACAGAGGGGGCTGCTTCCCAAAGTCTGTTCCGGCCTGCAGGGGGTGGGAGTGCGTTATTACCGAGTCTGTCTCCCCTGAAAGCTAGGTGGGGCCATGGCACCCCCTGCCCACAGCCTTCCCCAGTTCCCCGTGTCATCGGAGCAAAAGCCAGAGGCCTCGCCCAGGCTGCCCGTTACCTCCCCGACCTCCTTCCCTCTCACCTTCGCTCTTTCTGCTCCAACCACAGCAGCCTCCTCCAGGCCCCTCCCACGTGCCCCAGGCCTTTGCACCTGCTGTTCCCTCTGCCCGAAAGGCTCTCCCCTCACTTCCTTCAGATCTCTGCTCAAACAGCACCGTCTCAGCGGCTCCCCTAGCGTGTCCTGCCCCCTCCTCGTCCTCACGCTTGTCACGACTCAGGAGAACTGAGGCTCCTGGGCGGGGCTGTGGGGGGGAGCTGTCTCGGTAGTGCTGTTTGCCAGGAGCCCTCAAATTAGCCTAGCATATCATAGGTGCTTCACATGCGTATTGACTTAACGGGCTGGTGATAACAGTGACCCAAGAAAATCGGCAGACCTTTATAATAAAAGAGTCCGCGCTGCCTGCCCCCCGACTCCCGTGGAGTGCCTGCCGGAATCAGGCCCCATGGGGGCATTTTATACCGTGGATGGTGAGTCCTCACAAATCCTCTGCCAGGCAAGTGTTAGTGTCCCATCTTAGAGACGGGAAGCCTGAGGCTCAGAAGTCAGCTGACCTGACACGTGGGGGGTCACACTCGAGCTGTGGGGCAGGTCCGGGGACTGTGGTCACCGGAGTGAGGATCAGGGGGAATTAAGCCACCCGGAAGTGTGCCCTTCCTCAGCTCATTTCTCCTTGACATTTGCCCAGGGCCGTCGGCTCGACCAATGGATCTGGGGACCGAGTGTGAAACAGCAGGGAGGGGACCCAGCCTGCCTGTGAATCAGGAGGTCAGCCTCCCCAGTTCCAGGCCCATCAGTGCGTATAGGGGCCACCCTGTGCTCGTAGGATGACCGTGGGGGCCTGGCCCCAGCTATGCCCGATCCTGGGCAGCCTCATCGGAGCACGTACCCGCTCCTGCAGCCAGAGAGACCAGCCAGCAGTGCTGTGACCCCGGCTAGCGGCCGCTGGGCCTCCCGCCACTTCTCGCGGTCGTCCTCCTCGTCAGAGGCGGCCTGGCCCTCGACCGAGCGGAACAGCTGCTCGTCCAGCCCTGGAGAAGCACGGGCTGCGGACAGGGACAGAGGCAGGGGAGGAGCCCCTCTTTGGGGGCCGCCCCGACTCCCCTTGGGAGCCCTCCCGCCTCCGCCCTGCCCAGGCTCAGGGTGGACATGTGAGTCCAACCCGGCAGTCAGGGTGCAGCCGCCCGGCCGCGTGACTGGTGCAGGCAGGGCTGGGGGCCCCACGGGGGCCGGGGCTGGTCAGGCCAAGCCCTGACTCAGACTTCCAGGAGGAAGAACGCCCCTGTTCCTCCCGCCAGGGCCTGGAGGCCGTGCATCTGGCTGCTGGGGGTGAGGGGCGCGCCTTCTGCACAGTGAGCCTCGCAGAGGCTGGTGGGCGAGGCCGCGGGAATAGGGCTCTGCTGACATGGGACTGTGCCGGAAGCCTGCTGGGGCTTTTAGTGAGTTAGGTGAACCAGAACATTCCCTTGAACTAGAGCGGTTCAGGCCGAATGGACAATGTCCTGACCAGCATGGCCCCTGGCCCCAGAGGCCCGCGCACTCGGGGGTGAGCCCCGGGCACCTGCGTTTTATGAGGCTCCTGGGTGATCCTGATGGACTGGCAGGTTGGGCACCCCTGGCCTCGGCTGTCCGGATTTTGGACACCCGGCTGGGTGGCTGCAGAGCCTTCTGTTTTTTCTCAATAAACAGTGTTCCAGACGCAGGAGAGCCGGAAGTGAGGGGACTGGGCAATAACTTTTTGATCATGTTATGGTGTTTCCAGTATTGACAATTTGGTTTTCTTCCTGGGATTTCCTGCTGGTGGTGTATGTGTGTGTGTGTCTATGTGTGTGTGTGTCTGTATGTGTGTCTCTGTGTGTGTGTCTGTCTGTCTGTGTGTATCTCTGTGTGTCTGTGTCTGTGTGTGTCTGTGTCTGTGTCTCTGTGTGTGTGTGTTCGTGTGCGTCTGTGTTTGTGTCTGTGTGTGTGTGTGTCTCTGTGTGGTCTGTGTGTGTGTGTCTCTGTGTGGTGTCTGTCTGTGTGTGTCTGTGTGTCTGTCAGTGTGTGTCTGTGTGGTGTGTCTGTGTGTGTGTCTGTGTGTGTGTGTCTGTGTGGTGTGTCTGTGTGTGTGTCTGTGTGGTGTGTCTGTGTGTGTGTCTCTGTGTGTGTGTCT
>SJYH01007109.1:55676-70950 GCA_006408735.1 Sylvicapra grimmia
GTGCCAGGCGCTGCTCTGGGGCTGTGAACATGTCCTCCCAACAGCCTGCCTGGATGGAGGCAGGGACCGTCCTGACCCCCATTTCCCAGAGCGGCCGGCCCAAGCCACACGGCGCAGAAGTATAGGAGTTGGGTTTATGCTCCGGCCCCGCCAGGCGCAGGGGACACTTGCACAGCGAGCTGGGAGCGGCCCAGCCCAGCTGCCGCCCTGGTTAGGGGACCGCAGGTCACACGTAGCAGCGGAGTCAGGAAGGGGAAGCAGCAGGGACGGAGCTGGGAGAGAGCGCGCCGCAGACGAGGACACGCTCTGCAGTTTTCCAAGAGGCGAGACGCGGCTGTGGAGAAACATGGGTACTCCCCTTGTCCAGCAGCTGGCCCTCCCGGCCTGCATGGCTGGCCCCTCTCCGCGGGGTCCGTCTGCAGCCGCAGGCCCCTTTGCGTGTCATGGGCGAGCCGAGCCATCGCCACCTTGGAACAGAGACAGCGAGCCTTCCAGCTGCTCCACGCACGTCCTGTTAGCCACCCGCCCCCTGGCTGGACACCTCTGGCCCTCGGCTTCCGGGAGGCGCCCGCCTCCCCAGCACTCCTTCCCTCGCTCGTCCTCCGCGTCCTGACCCGAAAGCCGAGGACCTCGTCTCTCTCCCTCGTGCACACTCTTCAAGCGCTCAGCCAGCACCCCGGCTTCCACACCTGCCTGCAGCCCTGGCCCCTCAGATCCTGCTTCCTCATGAGCCTCCCGCTGTGGCGGCGGCCTGGTCACCTCCTCCTGGAAGCCCCGTGCAATCCCCAAGGCCTCCTTGTCTTCCTGCATGTGCTCCTCCTGTCCCCCGCCCCCGCCCCCAGGGCAGGGCGCCATCCTGGCCCCCCACGCGGTGGCCATTGGCTTTGGCCACCTGGAGGTCACACGGAGAGGCCAGCCCAGAGGAGGGTAGTCACAGCGAGGCTGTGGACCTGGGCCTGCCAGGCTCCTCTGTCCATGGGATTCTCCAGCAAGAATACTGGGGTGGGGTGCCGCTTCCTCCTCCAGGGGATCTTCCCGACCCAGGGGTTGAACTTCGTCTCCTGCATCGGCAGGCGCATTCTTCACCGCGGAGCCACCAGGGGAGCCCATGCGCGTGCCCGGCGGCACAGATGGAATTGCCGGCTTTCCCCGCCTCGACGGGTTAAGAGGACGCGTCTGTCTGTGTAGGATTCCTCGAGGGACTGGCTGCAGACCCCCCTGCAGTAGCTTGTGGAAGCTCCGCTGGAATATTCTGGGCCTACAAACTTGACGGTTCTTGGCCCCGGGACTGGACCACGGGGCCTGAGGTTTACCGAGGGCTTCCCGTCAGAACGAGACGCGTGGGGCTGGTCCGGGGAGCGGGCCTGAGGGGCAGGCGGAGCTCACCTGTGGCCCCCCTGACCTGCACCTCCGGCTTCCTGGAAGGCGCCAGCCCCAAGGCCACAGAGAGGGGCCCTGTGACCCGAGAAGCGTGTCTGTCTGTCCCCCACGCCCAGGTGGTCAGCACTTGCTGTCCTGGCCGCTTTCTGGAAGACAGCTCCGACCTCGTCCCTCTCTCCCTTCGAAATGGTTCAGCGGCTCCTACGGCCGAGAGAAGGGATGCCAGTATCCTTAACACAGCATCCACTGGGGGCCCTCCGAGGTCCAGCCTGGTCTCCGGCTCACTGCTGGCGGGGACCTCGGGGCATGGACGGCCAGCCTCCTGACCCTCTGGTCGGTTGCCCTCTGGACCCTTGATCAGCACTGCCAACACCTTGCTGGGTACCGGACCCTGCTCTTCCCCCTAGACGCGCACATTTAGCTTTAGGTTGAAGCCCAGTGAATGCACGGTATTAGGCTGGTTTCAGGGGTTAGCAAAGTGTGTGTGTGTAAATATATATATAAATGAAAGGGACATGCAAAGACTGAAAAGGAGTACGTGTGCACACACGCGCGCACGTTCTTTCTCAGCTTCCTTTCCGTCATAGGTCATCGCAGGCTCTGAGTGCAGCTCCCTGGCTGTACAGTCGGTCCTCGCTGTTGGCCTGTTCCATAGATCGCAGTGAGCGTGCTCTGCATGTTTCAGTGCAAAAATCTTATCTACTCTTCTGGAGAAGGCAATGGCAACCCGCTCCAGTGTTCTTGCCTGGAGAATCCCAGGGGCGGGAGCCTGGTGGGCTGCAGTCTGTGGGGTCGCACAGAGTCGGACACGACTGAGCGACTCAGCAGCAGCAACTACTCTCCTGAGTAGCCCTAAGAAAGAGTTGCGCTCATTCCTGCCATTTCACAGATGAGCAAACTGAGGCGCAGAGCAGGAGGAGCTTGAGGAGGCCCCGCGGCTCCCTCGGCCCGCCGGGTGCAGCCCAGCAGGCTGGTCCCCAGGGCCCCTCTCTCGTCTCGCCTCCCCGCTGGACACCTTGGGCTCTTGTGGTCTTCAGCGGCTGCTGGCGTTTCCTGGGGGCCAGCACGGGACGCAGCAGCCAGCTGAGGTCTGTTGGATGAATGAATGAATGGATGAGGGCATGGGTGAATGACACCGTTGGCGGCAGGTCAGGTGATGAGGGGAAGAGCGGGTCCGGTAGGCACAGGCCCCGCGTCCGCCAGGATTCCAGCTCCTCCCGTGCCTCTGCTCTTGGATTGTTCCAGAAAGACAGTGAGAAGCGCATCAGCGTTCAGGCTCCAGGGCCGTCCCAGGCCTGTGGATGCGGCTGACCCCCTGCCCAGCCCACGGAGGATTGGACCCTCCAGGCGAGAGAGTGAGCAGGACCTCCCCTAACCACAGGCATTTGGGGTCCCTGGCTGACCTGTTGACTGAAACAGATTTCCTTTCACGGGAAACATTATCACCAAGAGCGAAAAGCCGGCATCTCTTGCAGAGATAGGAAGTAACTGGGAAAACACAGAGAATAACAGCGGGGCCGCCCGCGTAGCTAGCTCAGTCTTGTTTTCCGCCCGCCTCTGACCCAGGCCGTTGCTTCTCTATTGAAAAGGGAGGTTGGCGCTGGAGACGTCAGCTGGAGACGCACCAGATCCGGCCCGGGACCTGAGCCAACGGGGCTGAAAAGGCTGCTGGAGGCCCTCCCTGGCCGGCGACCCCGCCACCGCCCATGCGGGCCGCTCTCCCAGGGGAGACAAGGAGGGGCTGGGGGCGCTTCTGCAGAGGCCGGTCGCCCCATAGGAGTCGCCAAACGCCCCCTGCGCAGGCCCTTGTAGGGGGCGACGGGCCCTCGCTGCCTGCTGCCCCTCGTGCCCTCACGTCCAGCTGACCCTAGTCCTCGCCCTCCTGGAGTGTCCCCTCCAGCTGCACACATCTGCGCACCGCCCGGAGCCCCCCCGGACATCTTCCTCCTGCTGGAGGCGGCGGCCACCTCTGGCTCCCGGCCCGGCCTCCGACACGGCCTGACAAGGGCCAGATGTTCCTGGGTTCTCCCTCCGGTCCTGGCAGTTTCCGGCTCCAGGCCTCCAGTGGATGGACCCTCCCTGGGTTCTGCAGTGTGAAGAGAGGGCTTCTGTGGAGCTGCCAAATCTGCCTCCTGCCCCAGGACCCTGGCGTGACCGTGGGACCCTCCACGACTGCCCCTGCCCCCAGCCCCCATCTCAATCCCCTGTTCATCTGCCAGTAAACGCCCATGGCCCTCCACTTCTGAACACAGAGGGAGTCCTGCCAGTGTTCTGGGGGAACTTAGGCAGGACTCAGGTGAACAGGAGGGGTGTGTGTGTGTGTGTGTGTGTGTGTTTAACCTGAATTATTTAGTCTGCTGCTGCTGCTGCTGCTGAATCACTCCAGTCCTGTCTGACTCTGTGTGACCCCACAGACAGCAGCCCACCAGGCTCCGCGGTCCCTGGGATTCTCCAGGCAAGAACACTGGAGTGGGTTGCCATTTCCTTCTCCAATGCATGAAAGTGAAAAGGGAAAGTGAAGCCGCTCAGTCGTGTCCGACTCTTCACGACCCCATGGACTGCAGCCCACCAGGCTCCGCTGTCCCTGGGATTCTCCAGGCGAGAGCACTGGCGTGGGTGCCATCGCCTTCTCCAATTATCTAGTCTAATGTGTACTAAAAACAACTCATGAGCCCAGCAAAGCACCCTCGTCCTGTGTTTCTGACAATGGTACAACTTCCCTTTAAATGCTCAGTTGCTCAGCCGTGTCCACCTCTTGAGACCCCATGGACTGTACCCACCAGGCTCCTCTGTCCATGGGATTCTCCAGGCAAGAAAACTGGAGTGCATTGCCATTTCCTCCTCCAGGGGATCTTCCTGACCCAGTTATTGAACTGGGTCTCCTGCATTGCAGGCAGATTCTTTACCACTCGAGCTACCAGGGGCTATCTCTTTAAATCCATTAAATTAAAAGAGTGAGAGGGTTTAAGGGAAAATAGTAACTAAAGAAGGATAATACAGGTTTGATGCAGAGATGGCAAAAATTGACACAGATCCTTGGAGAGTGACTGAACTTTGGCAAATGCCTGGAGAGCAGCGCATCGTGAGATCTGGGCACTGGTGGAGCCAGACCCTGGCCATGTCTCGCACCCACTCATTCTGTCTCCTCACAGCAGAGGACCCCACCTTTGACAAACGGCCACCCTCTTTTTATAGTGGTTATGCTGGAAGATCCCAAAGTGAGCTGAATAAGGGATAGACCCTATCTTTACATATACTTTGAAAAAACTTTGGGTAATGCTTTTGAACTGTGGTGTTGGAGAAGACTCTTGAGAGTCCCTTGGACTGCAAGGAGATCCAACCAGTCCATCCTAAAGGAAATCAGTCCTGGGCGTTCATTGGAAGCACTGATGCTGAAGCTGAAACTCCAATACTTTGGCCACCTGATGGGAAGAGCTGACTCATTTGGAAAGATCCTGATGCTGGGAGGGATTGGGGGCACGAGGAGAAGGGGACGACAGAGGGTGAGATGGCTGGATGGCATCGCCAACTTGATGGATGTGAGTCTGCGTCAACNTTATGGGTAATGCTTTTGAACTGTGGTGTTGGAGAAGACTCTTGAGAGTCCCTTGGACTGCAAGGAGATCCAACCAGTCCATCCTAAAGGAAATCAGTCCTGGGCGTTCATTGGAAGCACTGATGCTGAAGCTGAAACTCCAATACTTTGGCCACCTGATGGGAAGAGCTGACTCATTTGGAAAGATCCTGATGCTGGGAGGGATTGGGGGCACGAGGAGAAGGGGACGACAGAGGGTGAGATGGCTGGATGGCATCGCCAACTTGATGGATGTGAGTCTGCGTCAACTCCGGGAGTTGGTGATGGACAGGGAGGCCTGGTAGTAGCAGTCCATGGGGCCGCAAAGAGTCAGACACGACTGAGCGACTGAACTGAACTGAACTACTGCTCTGTAATTTAAAGGAGAGAGAAACGAATTTTACAGTACACATTTCAATATGTAAATACTCAAGGTATACAGAGCTTTTAGATGATTAAGCCTATTTAATAGTGGCTTAGTTTGAATTTCACAGGGTAAGGTGATACTCAATCAGATGTTCATAACACTCTTTCCCTATATTTGACATCGATATAAGGGCTAGGAAACGGTACTCAGATAGATGGATGGATGGACAGGTGGACACAGACAGACAGATGCGCAGAATCCCTGGGACATGGAGTGGCGAGTGCCAGTGGACACAGGAGTTCCACACCAGCTGGTTAAGCTTCACAAGTGTTGTTATCATCTGCAATGTGTTTATAAAATGATGAGCAACCCTTGGAAAACTCCAAACAAACCATAACATAGCCTTTCCTCAATTGACACATGCATTCTAAGACTGTGTATTAAAACTGTACAAAAAAAGTTGTGTTTATATGTAAAGCAGAGTTAGATGGTAGTCTCAGATAATTACAGTGAAAAGCAAGTTTTTCATGGGATGAACACCCAGCTGGGCATTTGGAACTTATTTGGGGGACAAGGTAACCCTGGTGGGTGGTACAGGACCCACCCAAAGGCCTGTGTCCCTGGGAACCACCCACCTCATCAAGTGCCAGGAACGCCGCCCACCTGGTCATTGAGACAAACAGGCCCTCCAAATGAATGTCCAGGATGTCTCTGGTGGGGATAATGCTCCCATGGAGACACCCTGTCCTCTAGGAACGACCCCCCAAGACCCCACATCCTAACTCCTGCAACCTGTGAGTGTGGCGAGGTGTCACTCCTGGGATGGTGTTACGTTATATGGGACAGCTGACCTTAAGCCTGGGTATTATCTCCACCGCATCACAGTTTAAAACCAGAGAACTGTCTTGGCTGGTGCAGAAGAGGAAGTCAGGGAGACGTGAAGTGTGAGGAGGACTTGGGTCATTGCTGGCTGGAGGATGAACAGGACCACGGGAGGCGGTATGTGGAGAGTGACCCCTGCCAACAGCCAGCCAAGGACGGGGATTATAGTCGTGAAACCATAAGGACCGGAATTCAGCTCCCCTTGGGTGAGCTTGGAAACAGATTCTTCTCTTGAGTCAGCGGCACCTTAATTTTGGCCTTGTGGGAGCCCAGGCAGAGACTAGGCAAGCCTGCCTGGCCTTCTGGCCTGCAGATCGTGAGATCATAAATGGATGTTGTTTTGAGGGCCTAATTGGTGCTAATCTGTTATGGTTGCTTAGAAACCAAATACAACAAACCAAACAGGCACACCCATCGGTCTCGTTGGCACAGCCTCAGTTATTCCGTCAGGCGCTAGGCAGCCAAGTGTCTCCAGACAGGAGACCTGATTGGTCTAAGCCAATCGTGGTGGTTCCTTCTTATTGCCAAAGGTTTGTTTAGGAACAGGCATATGATGCGATCCTGGCAGGTGAGAAGTAAGAAGATGTCTTCCAGGAGAATCTCTGGGAACAGAGGAGTTGAAGGAGGAAGTTATTTTTCTGTCTCTGGATGTGGCAGTGATGCCTGCGGCCACGGCAGCCATCTTGTGACCATGAGGGGCCTTTGCTGATAGACCAGGATGACAAGCTGAGGCAGACAGAGTCGGAAGCTGGAGAACTGGGTACCTGCAAACATCACTGAGCTGCTCTCCCTTGGGCTTCTCACGCAGGAGCTCGTGTTCCTGTGGTGTAAGCCGTTCTGAGCAGAGTTATCTGCTACTTGCAGCCTGAAGCGTGGTCAGTGGTAAACAGAGCGCTGCTTGGGGGTTACACGAGGGGCTGCGTATGCGAATCAGCGCGCGGCCTCGTGCCACAAGGACACCAAAACGGGGCTCTGCTCCCCTCCTGCCTCGGCCCCTGCAAGTGGCAGGGCTCAACCAGAGAAGGCGGGCCAGCACGGGAGGCCCGTCTGTGTTCACACCTGCACCTGCAGAGCTGTCTCAGGAGCTTTACCACCCGGAAGCGGCCCCTGTGATTGGGGGGCCAGCCAGCAAGTCTGAAATCCAGAGGAGGGGCTCACAGGCGTCTGGAGCCCTGGATGCAGTGGGACCCCTTTGTTTCAGGGAAGCCCTCAGCCTCACTTAAAGGCATTTGGCCTCACCCAGATTATCCAGGATCATCTGTCTCTCTTACTCCAGTGCAACTGGTTATGAACTTGAATTGCATCTGCAAAACACCCACAGCAACCGCGGGTTAGCATTTGAATGGCTTGGACTGTAACCAAATGGCTCAGCAAGGTGGTCCAGTCGGGGACCACCGAACATCCCCGGATCCAGCTTTTTCCTGAGCTGGATGGAAAACATCGCTTGCGTTAGCTTCCCTCCCTATGTTCGTCCCTCAGACACCCAGCGGCTCCTGAGCTTCAGGAAGCTCCTGGGCAGAGTGGACACTCGAGGCCTGGCTAGGAGCGGCGGCGCCAGGCGGCCGGAGGTCCCAGGGGCTCGCAGGCCGGCTGCCTTTCCTAAGTGAAGGCTCAGAGGGAACAAGAGGACGGGCTCAGCGGGGGGCCGCGGAGGAAGAACTAAAAATAAAGCCCGCAGAGCGGAGAGTGCGGCAGCGGAGAGGCCGGGGCCGGGGCCCCTTCTCAACTGGCCCTTGTTCCTGCTCCCCTGCTGAACGCGGAGTGCTGCCTTTACCGGAGGCCAGGTGCAAGGGGGAGCCCGAGCACCCCTCCAGCCCAGGCTGTTAATTCTGCTCTGTAATGCGTCCGACAGAAGCAGTGTGGCAGCCAGCGTGTGTGTGCTGGGAACGGTGCACGCGGCGGAGCAGCCCCACCTGCGGGAGGCGGCCTCGCTCGGGGCCACCCGGAACCGGGAAGTCACGACAGAAATACATGAAAGACGGGGAGGCCAGGGGCGATGAGGGATGACGGACCAGAGGCCAGGGCTTCTGAAGACGTCATGGGATGAGCTAAGACGGCTGGATCGATGTGAATTTGTCAGGAGTCCCCCAGCGTGGTCAGGGTGCCTGAAGTAGGCAGGGAGAGGTTTGGGGTATGAGGAACAGAGAAGCTGGCACGGCTGGAGGTGTGCATGTGGGCAGACTGGAGGACGCTGGGGCCGATGGGGCCCCACCATCGTGAGCATCGTCACGGCCAAAGGCAACTGACCGGCCTGGCAGTCCGGCCACCCGGGTCCTGGGAGGCTGCCCCGGGCCTGGGGAACCAACGACATGGTCTGCTCGTCACCCATCTGCGTGCCTGAGGCCACCCGCCCGGCCTGCAACTGGAAAAGCAGGGTTCCGAACATGGGGTCACAGAGCATCCCCAACATAAGCCCAGAGGCACAGAGCTGAGGCTGTTCCCGAGCCCCACCCCGACGGAAGCAGGAGAGCCTGGGATTCCTGGGCGCCTGAGGACTGAGTCCCGCCTGGGCTGGGCCCTGACGGCCTGGGTGACCTTGGCCGGGTCGCCAGCCCTTTCCGAAGGACACATTTACTGCACAGATTGCTGTTCTTCAGTCGCTAAGTGTCCGACTCTGTGACCCCGTGGACCGCAGCACGCCAGGTCTCCCTGTGCATCACCAACTCCCGGAGCTTGCTCAGACTCACGTCCATCGAGTCGGTGATGCCATCCGACCATCTCATCCTCTGTCGCTCCCTTCTCCTCCTGCCTTCCGTCTTTCCCAGCGTCAGGCTCTTTTCCGGTGAGTCAGTTCTTCACATCAGGTAGAATTTCAGCTTCAGCATCAGTCCTTCCGATGAACACCCAGGACTGATCTCCTTTAGGATGGACTGGTTGGATCTCCTTGCACTCCAAGGGACTCTTGAGAGTCTTCTCCACCACCACAGTTCAAAAGCATCAATTCTTCAGCGCTCAGCTTTCTTTATGGTTCAGCTCTCACATCTGTACATGCCCACTGCACACAAGACCCTTTAATCAGGACCCTTCCCCTGGCAGGAGGCCACCACCCAGGCCCTACGCTGTCAGTGGAAGTGCGGGCCCAGGCTGTGCCCTGAGGAACCCTGGCCGGGGACACGCCTCTGCCTGGGGTAGGCGTCCCTGGGAGATGCCGTGTCGCCGGCTCCTCCCTCCTCGCTGTCCCTGCTCGTCCCGGTGCCTGCCCGCGGGGCCCTGCCCTGGCTGGCACTCTCACTTGGCCGTGCACAGGGGTCTGGGGGCAGGCCGTGCTTTTCTGGGTAGAAGAGGACCGATGTCCGCCTGCCTTCTGCCTTTAATAGCGTGGTGAAGGCCACGTGTCTGAGGGACCTCCCTGAAGATGCGTCACACGACCACTGGGNGCCCTGGCTGGCACTCTCACTTGGCCGTGCACGGGGGTCTGGGGGCAGGCCGTGCTTTTCTGGGTAGAAGAGGACCGATGTCCGCCTGCCTTCTGCCTTTAATAGCGTGGTGAAGGCCACGTGTCTGAGGGACCTCCCTGAAGATGCGTCACACGACCACTGGGAAAACCACAGCTTTGACCAGACGGCCCTCTGTTGGCAAAGTAACGCCTCAGCGTTTTAATATGCTGTTCAGGCTGGTCACGGCTTTTCTTCCAAGGAGCAAGCATCTTTTAATTTCATGGTCACAGTCACCATCTGCAGTGATTTTGGAGCTCCCCAAAATAAAGTCTGTCCCTGTTTCCATTGTTTCCTCATCTATTTCCCATGAAGTGATGGGACCGGATGCCATGATCTTAGTTGTCTGAATGTTGAGCTTTAAGCCAGCTTTTCACTCTCTTTCACTTTCATCAAGAGGCTCTTTAGTTCTCCACTTTCTGCCATAAGGGTGGTGTCATCTGTGTATCTGAGGTTGTTGATATTTCTCCCAGGAATCTTGATTCCANGGATGCCATGATCTTAGTTGTCTGAATGTTGAGCTTTAAGCCAGCTTTTCACTCTCTTTCACTTTCATCAAGAGGCTCTTTAGTTCTCCACTTTCTGCCATAAGGGTGGTGTCATCTGTGTATCTGAGGTTGTTGATATTTCTCCCAGGAATCTTGATTCCAGCTTGTGCTTCACCCAGCCCAGCGTTTCGCAGGATGTACTCTGCATAGAAGTTAAATAAGCAGGGTGACAACCCCCAGCGTGGGGCCTCCCTGGTGGCCCAGACTGTAAAGAATCTGGTTGCAATGCAGAGACCTGGCTTCGATCCCTGGGTCAGGAAGATCCCCTGGAGGAGGAAATGGCACCCCACTCCAGGATTCTTGCCTGGAGAATCCCAGGGACAGAGGAGCCTGGTGGGCTGCAGTCCCTGGGGTGGCCATGAGTTGGACTGGAGTGAGCATCTGACACTTTGGCACTCTCGCTTAACCGCCCACTGGAGGCTTCTTGCGCTCAAGCAGGACCCCCTGGAGTCAGGAGGAGCCAGTTGCCTGACCACCGCCTCCTCAGCCTGTGCCCAGTGGCACCCTTTGCTGAGGTTGGCTCCCGGGGTCTGTGTCTGTGAACGTGACCATGTGCAAGTTCCGAGGCACGGTGTGCACTCCCGACCCCCGAGGCCCCGGCTCAGCATCCGTGTTGCCCTGACACCCGCGGGTCATCAGAGCCCTCTGCTGGCACCGGGGTGACACCCGCTCCCCGACCCAGAGTAACGGGAGGGCACCAAGGCTCGCTCTGGGTGACCCCCTGCCGGCTCCTCCACCCAGAGGAAGGTTCCCCTCGTCCAGGCTTCTGCTGCCTGCTGCTCTCCTGTCTGTTTTGCCCTGCAGAGGAAGCGGCTCGGGCCGGAGAGGCTCTGAGCTTCTGAGCTGGTGAAGACGTGGAGATTTGGGGAGGGTGGCCTATCTGGGGAGGGCATGGAACACCACACCCTTTCCCCACACCTTTCCATCTCTTCCACCTGTCTGTCTCTTCCACCAGCTCCGGGTGAGCCCTCAGGGTGTGGGCTGGGGGCCGTCCCTTCTCGGGAGCTGCACCTAGAAACAGCGCCCTCACCGGCCTCGCCGGTCTCCCCGTCTGCCCATCTCTCTCCGCAGCCTGAAGAGGCGCCGTGAAGCTCAGAGCAGCCACTTCGCTCCCTGTCTGTCTGGCTCGTTCTCTGGGGCAAAGGCCTCGTGCCTCAACCCGGCGCTCAGGGCCTTTCACCATCCCCACCTGCGCTCCCAGCACCCTCTGCCACTTCCCACCTCACACCTGCCAGCCACAGTCCGTCTCCCTGATCCCTCGAGGCACCGGGCCTTTGTTTGCACTCACAGCGACCTGAACCTGCCGTCCTTGAGAAAACTCCTATTCATCCTTCAGCACCCAGCTGGAGCGACAGCTTTCCCCCGAGAGATGCCCCCGCCGGCATCACGCATGCCTCCTCTGTGCCTGCCCACACTCTGCAACTCCGGCAGGCCCCTGACACTCAGCGGGCTCTCCGGGGCAGACTCTCCAGGGCCGGCCTCCGGTTCCTATCAACAACACCGCCTGCCATTGCCATTACTGTTTATGGGGATGCTGGGAGAAGGGACAGATGCAACGGTCCTCTCCAGCTTGAGCGAGGGTCTTCTCAGGCTGAGCAGCACTCCAGCTGCTCCCTATGTATTGGCACTTTATCTTCAAATTCCCTGTGAGGTGGGTGCCAGAATGGTTACTGTTCTTGCCCCGTTTTACCGATGAGGATACGGAGGCGCGCAGCGGCAAGAATGATGTACACAGGTCAGCGCCCCAGAGCTGCACCCCCCGTCTGCACCGCCCTGCCCCACCTCACTGATCACCCCGCACCCAGCTGGGGGTGCGGGGTGATCACAGCGAGGAAAGGGAGGCTCACAGAGGGCAGGGACCAGCTCAAGGGCCCGTGTAAGCGTCTGGGAAAGCTGGGATTCAAATTGAGGCCCGGCTGGGCCTCTCAAGCCTGGCCCCCCGCCCCGAACCCCCTCTGCGGCTTGGCCCGGGGTGGTCCGGTGGGGCAGGCGCCCACCGGCACTGGCCCTTTGTGGGCTGGGGTATTGTCCTCAGGAAAGGCCTTGGTTCCCACGAGCGGCCACCCACACGCTGGTTTCTCAGGATACTGGGAGCTGCATCCCCCCCTGCCCCAGATGGCCCCTCGCNGCCCAGCAGTGCCGGCCCCAGGCTGCCTGGCCAGGTGTCTTAAAGGGCCAGCTTCTCCTCGACAGCACAGGGCAGGGGCGGCGGGTAGACAGATGGCTGAGACTCGAGGCTTCGAGAGAATCCGCGGTCACTGAGTGGAGGGCGGCTCTGCTGGAGGCAGGGTCACGCCCCAGGATGGCTTGGCGCCCGCCCAGGACTGCATGCCTGTGCCCTTGCTGCCGAGACGTTCCCCAGGCTGCTTCCGTCCACAGGCCTGTTGGTCCCGACACTTGCTCATTCACCGTCTGCCTCGGGGCCCTGGGCTGGGTGCTGGCCTAAGAACCTCAAGCGTCCTGCGTCCTCGCAGGGTTCGCGGGCTGGGCCCGGAGACCGGTTATAAGCCCATCCTCATTGGGCTGATTGGCCCATCCTGCCTGCAACTTTTGAGGCACAGGACAGGGAGGTCGGGGAGGGTGCAGAGTGCCCCCAAACATCGCGAACCGTTCAGCGGCCGGCAAGAGCTGACTTTGGGGTGTGTATTATTCAACATTTCTGGGACGTGCACTCCTGTGATTCTCCTGGGAGGAGCTCAGACCCAGCGTTTGGCAGGGTTCCCTCTGGGTACGTGTGCGTTCGGCAGGTCAGTCACCGCAGTTTGGCCAGTCAGAGCATCACATGATCCCGACTCCCGGTGGGTTCAGGGACGAACATGCTTCCGAGTTGGTCCGTTGAGGCTCAGCAAGCACTTCAGCAGGCTAACTCAGCCCAGAGATGATCTTCCTACTGGACTTGGAGCTTTGTAGATGTCAATGCCTCAAGGCTGCCAGGGGAGAGACCTTGCCTGGGAGCGAAGCCCAGAGCGTCTGTATCCTGGTGACATTGTTTAAGTACCTGGATCCAGCCATGCCTGAAGCTGGTCTCATCTAAACTTTAGTAAAAGTCAGCTCCTTTTTTAAGCGAATCAGACTTTCTGGCACTCATTAAGAGACCTGGCTGATGGAACGAGACAATGAGGAGAGAAAGCTGGAGAGTGTTTGGGTATAGCTTGGGAGGAGTGACAGCGAGACATTGTGCTCGGATGGAGGGCTAAACGACATCGTATAAATCGAGGTGTTAAATATTCCGTGTGAAATGGCATCACTGCATCATAATCCACGTCTTCCCCTCGGGACCATCAGCTGTGCCTGCTCTGCTCACGCGTGTGCAGGAAGAGGGACTGTCTCGCGGGATTTGGAGGAGCCGAGGCTGCTGCCTGGGCCGAGTGAGCCTGAAGAGGCCAGCTGTGCGCAGCAGGAGCCCCCGAGGTTGATGGGGCCGTGATGGGCTCAGCAGCCCTTCTCTGCAGGCGGGCCGGCTGGGTGAGCTCCAGGAGGCTGTGGCTGCGTTGACGTGCGGGAAGCTTGCATGAGATCCAGGACCCTCATGGTTCTGCAGGCTGTGGTCGCTCCCGTGGGCCCCTCTGCACAAAGCACGTGCGTGTCCCCACGTGCAAGTTCATGGCCTGCTCTGCCCGGGCCCAGGGACCCTCAGAGGGCAGTGGGCATGCCTGTGTCTGTCCTGTGTGCCCAACGTATCCGCACAGGGCTTTGTCCATGGAAGATGGTTAGGAAATGTGGGACAAATATCTCCAATGGCTTAAATATCTCCTGTCTGTTCTCCTGGGTTCCTAGTCAAGCCGGTGGATGGAGGTGCTCTGGGAAGCGCCCTTTCTATCTTCAAACACACAGAAGTGCCGGAGAAAACCTTACTATGTAGGAGAATGCAGAGCCAAGGTCACAGATTAGAAGGCAGGACGCCCGGCTTGTGGGGGGAGTGGGAGGTGGAGCTGAAATGCCCCCACGGGGTCAGGACTGGGGGTCTGAGGCCCAGGTGGCACAGGGGCAGGGGTCCCTGGGTGCTGCATGAAGACAAGGAGGCCCCTGCAGGAGGAGGGGGCCCATCCAGGAGCCGTCTCATCAACAGACAGAGGCGAGAAAACCCCACCGACTGCTTCGGGATGCTGCCTAAGGTGGGGGCCCAGTTTCTCACCAGCTGGGTAGTGAGAAACCTTGAGCTAAGAAATGCGTCTAGAAACCAGCCAGAATCAGGCCCTGGTGGCAGCAGAGAGGGAACACCCCCCGTTCACCGCGATCAGGGGCCCCCCAGGGTCCTGACTTCTGTCAAAGCTGGGCTCAGGGCGGCCATCCCCATCATGACGGGGAGAACTGGATGGGCTGGGGTGACAGCAACGCCAGAGAGATGAGAGGGGACGGCTTCCCCGAGAGACAGGGCAAGGCCTGGGAAGGGAGGTGAAGGCCCGACCTCGAGAAAGAACTCAGAGCAGGTCCTCCCGAGCAGCGAGGAAGAGCGGCTGAGATCACATCTGAGGGGGGACTCCGCAGGGGAGGAGGCTGGCATGGAGTCGGGAAGCTCAGCCGAGTCCCGGGTCCCTCGAGCTTGGTTTCGTGGCCAGTGTTCTAGGCTGTTCTGCTCCCTCCCTTTCCTTTCTTCAAAGACAGAGAGCGCTGGGGGCAAGTCAGCCTGCAAACCTGCAAGCTCTGCCTAGAGGAAGCAGACAGAGGCGGCCAGCTCCCGGGCGGGCCAGGCTTAGGGGCCGGGAAATAAGTGGCAGCCACCGCCGAACCACCACAGGAGGACCCTGGGTTTCCGCATTCACCGGGCGTGGCCTTTGGAGCCTCTGCAGTTATCTGCTCCTTTTTCCCTTCCTAAGGTGGTGATTTGGTTGCTAAGTCATGTCCAACTCTTGCGACCCCATGGACTGAAGCCTGCCAGACTCCTCTGTCCATGGGATTCTCCAGGCAAGAACTCTGGAGTGGGGTGCCACTTCCTTCTCCAGAGGATCTTCCTGACCCAAGGATGGAACCAGGAGCCCCCGTTTTGTCTGGGATATCAGCATCACCTGACTCTCTTGCAGGTGGAGGCAGCCACATGCTGCAGTTCTGGCCAAGTTGAAGGAGGTGCAAGTTCCAGAGGGAGAAGCGG